>JAGVSQ010009570.1:0-13530 GCA_022683975.1 Rhyacophila evoluta
ATTTAGAATTTAAAATCAATTTCCATCAAGCACTATCAGTCGAAAATATTAATTAGTAATAGTATATGCCTATATAAAAAAATCTAAAGATGTGGCAGGGTGTAGAGACAAGAATGAGCCCAAAGATTATGCGAGGCCGCAAAAATGAAGACTTTGCATAATTTATTTTATTGAATATTAGATTAAATAAATGCAGTGCTTGACAATCATCTTATATTGGTAATCACTGGTGTGCACTATTCAAGGTAGGTGTTTCACCTCAAACCAAAATTCTTTACACGTAATAATGCACATTGTAGAAGTCTACCAATTCTATTCATTATGGTATGAATATTTATATTTCTTAAATTGGCAAAATAAAAATTCATAACATGATCTCCACTAATGATGTTTACATAATACTATACAAGTAAATGTAAACGTTTTCTTTAATACGTTTTCAGACGGTAAATAAATTATCTAGCACCTAACCTTGGTATATTTTTCATAACACAAAAGAAACATCTTGTCTGCAAAAAGAACAAAACTTAATTATTGTATACATACGTATGTGCCAGAAATCATAGATTACCTGATCTATCGTTATTATAATGTAAGTGATTTAAAAACATAGATATTTCAGCATTTAGATCTATACATCATTCAAATGACACAGTCGCTAATTAAAAAGGTATCCAACTTTTTATTTTCTTTGGAAAAAATAAATTGGCTTAAACAATGATAATAATATCCTAACGTTAACAATAGCTAGCGAGCCAAAGAACGTGGAATGTAATACTCAAAATATATAAGTATTTTAAGCTTCATTATCTCAATTCAATGATTTTTTTTTAAATTGAAATTAAGAGACAAGACGGTAATATGAAATTAGTTACGGGGCTATGTCATGCTATGAAGCAGAGACGCGGTTGCATCAGGCGGCATCGTGTAAGGGGCGACAAAAGTAGCGAAGTCAATGGAAATATTCCAAACGCATATACCATGTGGGGGCGCAAATATTATTGTGAGGCGGCTGAATTATCTGAGGAGGCATCAGAGGGCGGGAGAGACCTAAAACGAGAAACTAGAATTTTCAGGAGGAAGTGAAAAAAATTCTATATGTCAGAATGGCGACATTTTAAAGACTGTCATACAGAGAAAACCTTCCACACGGCCCGGATTTGTGGGATGTTTGACATTATTATGTCGACAAGTAGCTATGTCCTGGGACGCGCGGCAATTTTGAATACATGTAATCATATAAAAATGAGTTTATGAATCTCTCATTGTTAAATAACGAGTAGATTCAAAATCTCTTCGCTTATTAATTAATAGTATGTTAAAATTGTATTTGTAGATCAATGGCATGATTCGAAATTCGGTCAGAATCGGAATTTAGTACCAAATATTCAATGCAAGATCCAAGCCTCTACCGAGGATGTTGCTGCGAGTTGTTTCATATCGACTGTGAAAAGGATAAAGGATTCAACCCACACAAATAAAATTTTATAGAAGGCACCAACTTATAATGGCTTTAGACCAAAGTCAAAATATTAAGCATACACAACCTTCAACCACAAAACTGCTGTTTTATTTACGCAATATGATATTATTTAAAAATTGATCTAAGAAAAACCAACAAAATTGACAAGCCATCCTTATTTTATTCTTAAACCTAAATTTAGATACTAATTCGGTATTTGCAGTTTACATATTTTTGACATAGGGCTGTGGGCACGATAGATGAGGTGGTGATAGAACGACGGAAACAGAGATGCAAAACAGTTTAAAATAGGTAAGTGAGCAAGTTGTTATGACGACAACGTGTTGTCGCGCTGCCGAACTTGCTTACTTGCTCACTAACCTATTTATACATACCTTACAATTCTGTTTCGGTCGCTTTGTCGCCGTCGCTCTGGTATCGTGCCTATACCTTTATATTTGCCTTACATTTATACAACAGTCTAATAAATTTGCTAATCAATAGATATTTTAGAGTTTTTTTCCTACTTTTTCTGACAATAAGATGTTATAATTTTTAATGTTTTTATTTATTAATATTATTTTTATTAGGCTTATTGTATTAGGTGAATACTTCTCACCAATTATTTTCTGTCTTTGCGTCAGTTTTCATACTGACGTCGACTCTAGATTCTGCGCTTAAATTTTCCATATACTCCTGCGCAGACTTGAAAAAACTAAACAATTTATCATTATTACTATGTACTGTCTTGAACATGTTTTATTATATAACAAATATACTCTAAGTATATTAAAATGATATGTATAATGTATAAATTATGGTACTGCAGCTTTTTCTTGGAATATAACAAGGTCCATATACGAATGTCTGCAGAACTCAGCATTCACTTGCAACGGCTTGATTTATAGCCAATGTAAGCGGTAGAAATAATCTCACATTGCATTCACGAATATCTCTTAACTTGAAGTAATTTTTTTCTTCGGCTTTTAGTGTGTGGCGACACTACGATTGAGCATTATCGACCTACATTATATAAAATAAAAGATATGTTCGGAGGGTTCTAATGCAATTAATTACTACATAGCTTAAAGTTACATCGACATAAAATAACCTAACCTAACGCATCTAAGCCAAACATGGATTTACCCAACCTAACCTTTACTTAACCCAACCTAACCAAACCTACTGTGAAAAAAATTTGCAACAGTCAATAGAAATATTTCATAGTGTTAAGAATGAAGATAAGTATTTTGTCAATACATCTGACGTTCCGCACGTGTGAAGACTATCGTTATTCACACAAAAGTGTATCTTAACAAATAATTGTTCGCACGATATTTGTCTGTCGGCCAATAATTCAAACCATTGGACATAAATATTATGAGATTTATGTCCGAAATTTACATTGGTACTTGTTAATCTCAAGCATGAGAATAGAATATGTAATCTCTAGCACCTAGCAATTACGGCAGCAAATACAATATTATGTTGATGAACTTATTACACTGTATCAAAATTTAAAGGAGAAGATTTTGAACACGTATTTTTTGTGTAGAACAACCACTTAGAATACAAACCAGTAAAAACAATCAATTTCAAATTTATTGAAAACTAAAATAAACAAGTTACATGGTTTTTTGGATACAATAAATACATGTTCAAAATGTTCACTTTTAAATTTTGACGTAGTGGGATAATTTCCCTTTAGAAATACCCCCCTCTTTTGTGGTATTTCGTTTATATTTATTTATGATGCATAAATTATTCCTCCTCGCGCATACTCCGGACGGTCAGTCATTCACCAGTCCAGACAAGTTCTATGTGGTGTATGGATTTCATCAAGACTATGCACACAGCAGGCAGTCAGACGTTGACAGTCAACGAGTGAAATCGAATGACACCGGTGAACTGGCAATTGAATGACGAACTTCAGATCTTTCTCTATCTGCCGCGTATAAATAATCAAGTAGCGCAAAAGGATAGTCAAATTTAGCGACACCTGTGCAAAATAATGAAGAACTACGATTTTTTTGTAGCGACATCTATGTCATTTATTGCTAATATTTTTCTTTTCAACATGGTAATGTGGTAATATTATAATTTTCTGCTTTAGACAATTCTCAAAAATTAATGTCAAGTCACATCATAAGTTTAAAATATTACGGGACATAGATGTCACCTAGCCAGTAAAATACTTTCTTTTTTTTTATTATTTTAAGAAAAAATTATCGATCCCTTATTTATCCACAATAGTATTTGTACTTTTACAGCTTTCAATAAGCAGTGAAATCGTCATTTGTTTAGGCTCGTTACCTAACGAACCCATTAAATATACCTCATGTAGTAATATTCATATTATACTCAAATGAACTCATCGCACCAGTTTCATCTTATATGTAAGTGAATACATACATAGATACGAGAATAATCAAGGTAAACTTAACATTAAAGTACACTTTTGGCATCTTTTCTTATCACAAAATTCCAAAGTAATACATACACTCAGCCTTAAGCACTACCTCGTTGTCACGTCACAATTATAATCAGTAGAAATGAAAAAATTTCATAACTGAATAAATTGAATCAACATGGTCTGAAATTAGACGAAAACACTGCAGTTATTAGCTTCCCTATTTTAACTCCAATTAAACACACGTGAGAAGGCTTAATCAGTCTCAGAATATATTTTGAATTCTATAAATATTATTTCTCATAAATCAAACTAACATCTCAAGAGTCAATGATAGTGAATTCAGTCAAATATCATATTTTCAATCACTATTTGAAAATGTCATGGAAAAGTTTCCAATTCGATTTCGCTGTGCTAGTTCAGTTCTGTAAATTTTTTAAAAAAATCTAATCTATCTCTTATCTAATAATTGTGTTTTAAATTTGACAATGCCAATATCATGATAATCAATGGAGTTCAAACTCACAGATTGCCGACATACCACATTCCTTCCATCGTTAGTGTTTCTCTCTTGAACTGTCATTTTATTTATAGGTTTGTACACTTACACTATGTTGTAGGTGACATCACTTATTGGTGCTGGAAATCAACTCATAAGCATTTCATCAATAGGTTTAGAAGTGGTGTGAATTGTCGAAAAAAAAAACAGTTTATCATGGTATTGTTTTAATATATCATCACATATTATTTAATAGTTTAAATGATTAAAAATCAAATTTAATATGACTGTCAAACATGCTTGGCCTTAACATTAATTCATATCATTAATGGATAGGATTCAACAGAATTTTCGACAAAAAATAAATTATTATGCGTTAATACATTATTATGCGTTAACATCAGCTTTTGTATAATTTTTACCATCATACTGATAATGATTTATTAATAAGTTTATTCGTTCCATGAAATTTTTTAATCTATAAAAAGCTGAAAAAATACATACATGAATTTTTAAGATGTACTTTTTACATATATCATATGATGTAGTATAATAGACTTGAGAAAAATAGATAATTTAAAGTAGTATTTATTATTGACACTATTTTGCCTTTTAATGAAATTTGGCTATTCACCAAAAACAAGACAAAATCAACTCTTTTCAATCACGAGTACATCAAAATTATCTGCCTTTTTGGACCTGCCATTTTGAATATTAAGATGTTCACAACTTACAACTAAGGTGATCTAATCATACATCCCTTATCAACCCTGCTTTCTCTAAGAGTGTCAAATATTTTAAACAATATTATCATAATATTTATTTACTGAATTTATAACAAAGAGTTATCAAGATCTTATAACAATTTTATGACCTAACTACATAATATTTCACTTGTTATTAATCCATATATTATAACACTCAGAGTGTAACATACAGGCATTTACATCCATAATTAAAGCAATAATTGTATAATAACTATCCGGAATAATTCATGCATCGAATCAACAAAAAATGATAGCGAGGTTGATTGCTGCATTTGAATTTATATTGATTCACTCCCATCGATGTTAATAATTTAATAATATAAAAAATACATAAACGAGTAATTTTAAAATATGTTCATATATTTATTTTATAATGTGTTTTAATATATAAGCTGAATACCGATTTCAAAATTTGTCACACTCAGACATAAATAACACATTCATTATCAACTTTACATAGCATTCAGCTCATATCTCCAAAATAGCACAAATCATTTTTGTATTTTGCATAAAATTTCTACTCAACCTCCTTAAATAACTAACTATTTACAATACTGCATACTATTAATTAATAAGATCAATATGTAATTATCTAGTGAGGCATAGCTCATTCACATAGAAGTAGGCGACCAGAAATTCATCTCTCGAAGTTCTGAAGGTTTGGGTCGGTAAACTTGTGGTTTCGCTGCAGAATCTTGATTACTGGAGAATTGTTGGGCTAACTTTGCTGCGTCCGCATTTGAAGTGATTCCCGCTGCCAAACTTTCGACTGATGCCGCAAGGGAACCTTTAAAAAACAAATTAAAACCATTTATTATGGATATTCTGAATATTTTACAGTCAGACCTATGCATTTATCGATGTGAGTCAACATTTGCAAAATAAGAACACTTCATGTGGTACGACTATTGTCTACTGAATAATTAAAATCTATTTCCCTTTCCCTTTTATCTTCTTTCTAATTTTACCAAGAGATCTATTAAGGGAAAGCTATTAATAATTTGTATGCATGGATTATAATAATTATGAATGATACATAACAGATATCTGAAAAGAATAGTGAGTATTTTGAACCCATAAATAGAATAACCTTCACAAAGTTGCTAACAATAAAAATAATGTTTTGTACACGCACCATGGTCTTCCTCATTGATGGTCGTAGATGAGGGGTAAGCTTCTCTTTGTTGTCCAAGTAGACCAGCAAGGATCCAAGAACGGTTTCCTGTCATATCTGCTGGCACCTCAAAAGGACCGGTGAAAAATCTGTTAAAAGAAAATTTTACGTAAAATTATGACTATCATACAAAATCAATAAAATCTTACCAACATAATAACATTACATATTTGAGTATTCATTTTAATAATGACAGTTGTGTTTATAATAAAAAAAAATCACTTCCTCTTAGAGATAAAAAAAAATTGCTACAGATATTTTCACGTCAATTTTGACACCTATTAATTGTGTGTTTATAACATAATGAAACTGAAAGTTGCAAAGGATACTTCTGAAGTTTTTCGTATGACTTTTCATATAAGATATATGGTATTAGGCTTGAGCAGATAACCAACATACCTATTGACAATATTTTTATTCTTCCGTTTGGAGCCAGGACTGCCAGGTGGAGAGCTGAGAGGAGTGGCTGGCAAACTTTTACTGCCTCTTCTCATATTAAGGTATGCTGTACTGGGGGCTAAAGAATCAGTGTTGGAGCTAGCAGCCACATCGCTGCCTTTTGTGAATTGCAGGGTTCCGTCTTCTCTGATAGGTTCCACTGATCCACCTCTAGAATGATTTCCTCGACTGGAGATCATCTGGTGTGCCACTCTCACAATAGAAGAACCGCATGCTGCGCCGTCTCCTTTGAATCCATCATCTGTGCCGGCAGGTTTAGGTTTTACTGATGGAGGACCTAAATTTTAATAAATTTATTTTTAACTTAGTTCTTTTCTAGAATTACAAACTGAAAAATTTAAGTTATTTTCTTCATATTAGGATATTTAAGAATGACGATTTTACTGGTAAATGTAAGTCAGT
Source organism: Rhyacophila evoluta (assembly GCA_022683975.1). Taxonomy (NCBI): domain Eukaryota; kingdom Metazoa; phylum Arthropoda; class Insecta; order Trichoptera; family Rhyacophilidae; genus Rhyacophila; species Rhyacophila evoluta. The sequence goes on from JAGVSQ010009570.1 coordinate 7,174, forward strand.
AATGAAGCTACAAGCTTTAACTAAGCCGTACTATAAACTGCACCACTGTAAAAGAGAAGTACTTTATTGTTGAAAAATATATTATTGAACATACATTTGCTAAGTGCACCAAAAGGTACTCCAGTCATATACTGTTGGCACGGTTGAGTGTGTCGAGACCAGTCGGGGCCATCCTTCTTAGAGTCGGCTTGCGGAGCTGGCTGCGATACCCTAACTCCTCCAGTTTCATGATTCTTTGCTCCCGAATTGAATAGTGACCCAGCGTTTGGGTAGCGAATCAGAAAGAATGAATCATCATGGGCCGGTGGTGAGGCGAATTGCGCGTCAAAATCACTGCAAATAAAGAAAACACAGATTTAATATATAAATGGATAATAGTAAGTAATATGCATTACTCTGATCAACAGCCTACTTCAGCAGTGTGGAGGTTTCTAAATGGGCTTTTATTAATTAGTTGTATAGTAAGCATGTCGACAATTAGTCTTAATGCCATATATGTAGCTTGAAAAAAAAACTTTCGACTTAGATGGAGGATAGTTTAAAACCAATTTGACATAATAGCTTACAATACTATTTAAATTCATTAAAATAATAATACAAAATTTATATTTCACTTTTTAATAGAATCTTAGCAGCCTTTATTGGTTCAGGAAATGAACAATAAAAAGTGAAATTATTATTTAAACTAAGAATTACTAAGAAATCTGTCAAGACGTCATTGATATTGCGGATATCCATCTACTCTACTTTCAAAGTGGATATCTTTACACTGTGTAGATACATATGCTCCACATTGGGAGCTAACATGGTATTAAAAAAAAAGTATTACAATATGTGCAGCAATAATATTGTTGAACAGGGGCAAAAATATAAACTGAATTATTGTTAATAAGTGCAGATATATTTTAGATTGGATTCAAACTGCCAACATAGAATTTAACCTGTGGTTTTATTTTTTCAAATATTCAATGTGCATGATTCATATCATGCAGCTGTCATCAATAAAAATATAACCAACCAACACCAAGCCATGAACATGAAATGAAGAAAAAAAAACGTCCTATTCAAAAAGTCAATGAAATACACATATTAGACAAAATGAAGAGTGCTGCAAAATAGACCTACATCTAAATTCTAATTCTGCCGGTAGATAAGTGGATGAAAAAAATGTGTTTAAGGTGCTTTGTATGTGTTATTGCTCTCGGTGTTTTTCGAGAAAGTCAAGACCAATATCATTTTTATCTAACCCGCAGCTAGATTACGTACTCAAAAGCTGTCATTCCCTCAACATTATAACCTCAATTTTAAATAGAAATTCGTAAATGAATTGAATTGCACGGTCATGAATACAATCGTATTGACCAGTCTTGATTATACGAATGAATTAAAAAGCACAATTGGAAACCTCAGTAACGAGGTGAGATAAATGGATGTATTATAATTGCAATTTTCTCAATCATTAACAAAGTGAAACCCATTTCTATGAAATACTGATTTCTTGTAATAAATAAAACGTTCTTATAAAACTTATAGTAAAAATTACCTTATAAATCTGCCCATATTTGCTAAATATAATATCACTTTCTTATATAAAATCACAGTTTAAATTTCAGTCTATAGCAGACTTAGAACAATTTATTATTGACAACAAATTTCTGATGTCGTTTGCACAATGTAGTATTTAACCTTTTACACAATACAACCGAAAATATTAATCTCTTTCACAATTCATTAAACGTCAAAACCGAATGAACTATTTCGCTAAAATATTTGCAACCAACTATTTTACCGCAGTCACCAACGGCCCGTATATATCGACTGAATTTTTTATTATCGCCGATTTCACGTTCGCCATTCGCCGGGAAAAACACACCTAGCGTTCGGCTTTGAAAACACACTAGCGAGAGAGTGCGAGGAGAGCGACGTTTTGGGCATATTCTGTCCATAGTCGAGAGAGCGGGAGAGAGAATAATTAGATAAGATTTTCTGAGAAATTTGCACACATAAAAAAATTCAAGGATGGAAATTCGTCCTATTTTGAAAACGTTTGATGACGAAATATTATTATTGTTTTGCACGCAAATGACGTAGAAATACAATATTATTCAGAAATGGGTCATCGAAAGAAATGATAAAGTAATACCGGCAATATAAATGTATGTTTTTTTAGACAGTTACCAAAAATAATCTCTAAATAAAACAATTTCAGTTGGCAGTTCCTGTAATATTTATTCAACTCGATGAACATTGGAAACATTATGTAACCTTCATAAAATAGAGAAATTTTTAATTTGATTGCATAATCTACAATTCAAGCACCAAGAAACTTTATTTTTTTATTTTCGAGGACGCAGTGTTTCTTATAACTTACTACATCAGCAGGCCGTATCCCTCTCACTTATCGAAAAAATGAAGATCAGACAAAACGTGCCCGGCTAAAATGTAAATACAAATATTTTCTTTTGAATTATTACATACAATTTGTTTTTTTAATCATTTCGTTTCCAAATTTCAAGAAAAGAACATATAAACCAAGGTGTTACCAGAAAGCCAAATATTTAAAATAAAAAAATAGAGTACAATTATTGGTGACACGATATAGTGTTATAGAAAGGTTATACTGATCATTAGTGAGAAACGAGTAGGATGGCAAGTCTTTTTCGAACTGATTGCAAACTTCAATCGACAAAAAAGTCAGATTATAGAAAAAAAACAGCGGATTAAGGGCTTTTAAACAAAAAAAATCCCACAGTTAATTAATACTGTGCTATTTCATCGTGTGAGAGATGAAAACCTTTGAACAAACTTTCAAAATAAATGATGATACCCAAACTATGGTTTTCGTTTCTGTAGAATCCGAAATAATTACCATAATACAAATACTATTTTGTTACCTATCCGATCGCAATGCCGCCATCAATCAATATCGTAGGATGTCATCCAACCGGAACTCGACGTATGTTTCGATATCAATGCCGTTTGGTGAAAAGATGTGACGTTAAGAATTAGAAATATTTACCTCTCAACACAAAAAAAAATCAGCAATGACGCATGGCAAATCCGTCATCGTAAATGATGCCACGCCCGGCAAAACATACAAAAAAAAACAAACTAATAAAAAAAGGAAAATTAAATATCTACTCATTAAATCATATTTGAGAAATGCGATTACAGCAATAACGTTTCTTAATATGGCTGACTAACTAGCGACAAAAAATTCCATGAACGGTTTCATTTATTGTAAATAAACTTGCTTAACTATTATATTACCAATGTAGCATAATCTTATGACAAATTAGCAAGGAAATAAGTAAGAGTATTCGATGTTTGTAAATATTGCAATGTTTTTTTATGTGGCAAGAATCAAAACATTGGTCTACTTATTAGTGACGATAATTATGTTTATTTTGTTGGTGGAATGATCATTTAAAATTTAAATGTTCAAATTGCACATAATTGGTTCATAACGAATTCAAAATGGCGGTAATGGATTGTTAATTTGGTATGCACATATAGAATGAGTCGCGTGATACGGGTGTCATTGAATTCATTTGATACGATAGGTATATGAATATTTACATTAAAAAATATGAGGCCCAACCTGAAGATTTAAAAATAATAACATAAAATGCTTTCTTATTGTGCATTTAAAAATAATAGATGAGAAACATTTAAATAAACAAATACTAGTGTGTGGTTTGAATATTTATTTCATATGCCAAAAACTCGAAATGAACAAAAAGATAATGTTTTCTAGCTGTCAACAAACTACTGGGATACATTACTTTCAGAGCTTTTAAATTGGAAATATAAATGTATATAACAATTTCATCCAGCGTATCCAAATATGTATAGGTGTTTTCATTCAAATTGATAAAAATAATATTCGTTGAGACAAGTCATAACACATAATATATATATAGTTGCACACATATAAAATATAAATATGTAACAAGTTGTCAATATTATAACTAAATATGTAGGTACGCACTCAATTGTTGCATTAAAATGTATGCTGTTCTGAATAACATACATGTAATGAAAAACATTTACGTATTTTTCGGTGTGTTATTAATTATGATAGATTTACGAGCATTTAAAGGAAGTCCTACCAAATAATCAATCGTTTGTTCCTTTAATTGATATTATAATACTATATAAAAGTATAAATAAGCAGCGCTGGCGGGCAAAATGCCAACATAACAATAAAAAAAAAAAGAAATCGCAATGACTTGGCATGCTAACTATTCGGCCATATAAAAAAATTAGTTCTTTTTCCGTGAATTTTTCAACGGCCACGGGGGTCATGCGGCGGTGACGTCACAAGCGGTTTGTCCAATCATAGACCTCTGCATGGCTGGCCGGCGGGCCAATCAGAACGCCGAATAGCGCCAGGCCTCCGATCGAACGAAACCTGTCTGGCAAAATAATTCGTATTCTATTTATTTTCGAGTTCGAACTTGAAAAACAAGTTGCAATATAATTGTTTATTACTTTTTCTACCAGATAGCAAACAAAAATAAGATGTTCTCAGAATATGAAACAGTACAACAGTTTTCCTGGAAATTGAGTATCAAGTTAGTAATTCCTGCGGGGTTTTCTAACAAATCAACAGGAAATAGTAAAAAACTAGTCCGTGAATGCTTCAATAGCAACATACTCGTAGTTCATTAGAACTTTACTCTGACCGTGTGATAAATAATGCGAAAATTTTCAACATAACCTTCCATTAAATCAATTGACTCAGTATCTTATATCTTCATTTCACAACAGTAAAAAAGACAGTTTATATTTTATTTAACATACATATACTCACAAACTTTCTAACTAAAAATAAACAATACTAGGCATACGATAATATGTAAAAATATACATCACTATATTCTAAAATCAAACGAAAATGCCAAATCTATCAAGGATAATATTGACAGTTTATTTAATTCTTAGTACTACCTAAACTCTACCAAATAATAGGTAGGTAATTAATATTTGATCTAATACATAATATGTAATATATATGACTTCTGTCGTTAGAAACTTTTAGAACTATAATATATAAGATATTACATACTGAAATTTGAGAGAAAAAATAACCCAATACAAATACCATTGATTAACATTGGATTATCTAATAATTTTATCCAGGTGATAAATATTCACGGACTAGGTAAATAGACAATTTATGTATGGTATGTTTAAAAGGTGAACACGTTTCTAAAATCAGTGAATCTAATTATCAAAAAAAATGTTTCAATTAAGATATGCACACTAATGACGGTGTCGAAAAACAAATTACGCTATTTTTAGACCTTGCAAATAAATCTTATTTAATGCCATCACGCGGATTAGAGATATAAAAGAATCTGTTGCCAAAGTGTGCAATTATATGTCTCTGAAATAAATAAATTAAACGGGAGTTTCGTTTCTATAATACGTGGGAGGAAATACATACTGTGAGACGATAACAACTTGGTACGGGACCATAATTAGTCACTAGATTAATTATTTAGCATGTTCAAACTAGCAAAAAGCATAAACAACATAAACGGCAATTTTCAGCAATATAAGAATGGAAAATCCAGCTAACTATAAATAAGTTTTGAGAAAATTTGACGTTAAGGTTAGTCAATTTCTTATCACTATGAAGTCAGAATACAATATTGTGGAAGATAAAAAATAAATTCTATTCGCCGACGATATTGAAGTGCATAAAAACTAGGTGGATTTTTAGACATATATTTGCATATAAAATGGACTATAGTTGTACATTTCATGTAGTTAAGTTAACAAATGGATTTCAACGGCGATTCCTGATTTTAGAGTCGCGACAAGTATTGAAGACTATATAAATACACAGCTGAGCTGCTCACTAGAGAGCTTGTCATATCTTTGCACTCGCCATGAATTATAAACTACAAAAGACAGGTGGTTTTATGCAGTGCAATAGGAGGATGCACCGTATATAAAACCGTTACTTTGTCTGTGCAACTTGAAAATCATTGTCAACAGATAACCAATTAGTGTAATATTTTTGTTTTTGGTATCATGTAAAATCTTCTTACTATTCTATTTTCAAATACCAATGACCTTGATAGATTGTTTTTTTGTAACGTTTTTTTTTAGATAATCTTCGATTATTTATAATTCAGCCTCAAATCGAACATATCAGTAATGCGGTATTAAAATACTTTTTATGATACCTTTGCTTTTTATTCGTATGGCAAAGGATAAAAGACAAATCTTTATTGAAACATCTTAAACATCTCTAATTCTCTTACTGATAAAACAACGTGTGTACGGAAGTTTATTTATTTTACTTAATACATGTTGTAATATCACAAATTATAAGTTTAATAC
>JAGVSQ010009571.1:0-13529 GCA_022683975.1 Rhyacophila evoluta
CCGAAGAATACTTTTAATTTTTGTTAAAATTAGACACTCTTTTTTTCATTTTTAATTCTTAAATTTTACGTTTAAATTATAAAACCATTTTCATAATGTATAATACAATAATACTAATATATATCATAGCAAAAAAACCCAACAAAAAAAACATATTTAAACATGACTCCTTTCATGAACAACAATGTGATTTTTTATGAAAAAAAGGAGAACAATGTTCTCATGAAATAAAATACACAAGTGATTTAATTTGATATTGTTCTAGATTCAAATTTTTTAGTCCTTTGTTTCATCTCTTTTTTATTTCAAATATCTTTGCGGACTATTCTCACGGACATAATATCAAATATATTTCATTTTATTAGGGTTCCTAAAAACGAGTTATTTTATTTTATATAAATAGATTATTCCCTTAATACTCTATTGGAGAAAAAGGTTATAAAAATTACTTACGAACTTACTTTCAACATGAACACAATATTGTCAGTATATTTATCAGTTATTAATATTTTTATTGGTTTAAGAATCATTTCTTCACATCACACTGAGGATTTTATTTTACTTTCTGCCAAAGCCTAACATATTTAATATCTATCCATTTACAAACAATACCACCCAGGGTATGATCTCAAACATAATTCACTCACTTAGACCATTAAAACGTCAAGTCAACTTTCAAAATTCATCGTAAGAAATGAAACATCTACCAAAGTATTTAAAGATATACTTTTTTTCTACATTAGCTCAAATACTAATCGTTTGATATAAGATATAAAAAGATTTTACAGTATACAGATTAACAAATAAGAAATAACAATTTTTCAAGGCATTAAACTTATTCAAAATGACTCAATAAGTCAAATGAATAAACAACTAACAAAGAAGCAATTTACAAATTATTTAACTAAATAATATATTTAATTAAAAACAGAGTCACAATATCATAACATGACATAATATGATTAATATCAGACCAATTAACTTGTTGACGCTCAAATAAAAATTAGAGTAGAATTATTTCAATATAAATACGACAATATTTAATTCTGACATAGATCCTACAACTTCCAATTATATGGCAGTATTATCTACAAATCTATTCAGATCAATCAATATCTCATATTTTTTGAATTTATATAGAGTATTTCGCTAAAATAATTCTTTTATTTCTTTTAAATTTATTGTTTATTTTTCGAATTGAATATACTTTATAAAATTTACAGTGGAAGTTTCCATTTTTATTTCAAGACATAAATCTACTTCATTTCAAACAGTAAGTAAAAAAACAGTAAGCATTCACAAAATGCCCAAAAGCTCTCGTTTTTATACCAGTTATCAGGGTAAAAGCAGTTGTATTTCAATTTTTTGTCAAAGGTTTTATCTACCCAGAGCCTTTTTATACAAAATATAAATAATATTGCACAACTTTTAAATACACAGTCACATTAATTTTATTATTGAAAATAGTGGATTGACCCGAATATCATTTGAAATGCTTACCATAAAAATTCAATGCATAAAAGATAAAAATAGTTTTTGCTCTGAAGAATAATGTGAGACCTTTTACGTTGACATATTTTTTCATTTCTATTGTGTTTTATATTTTCATATAAATAATGCAAAAGGAACGCTCTATTTTCAGTATCTGAAAAATCATGATTGAAAAATCAATAAAATTAAATAACATATAAAACCATACGTTATATAAAATTCATCAACATATTAAGGAAAAAAAAAAATCTATGAATAAAACTTTTACAAAAAATTTCATTGATTCAAAGAGGTATTTTGAATTAAAAATTATTCATGTAAACTGTATTTCTGAGGATCGCAAGTAACTAATATCATATGCAGCTGAAAATCGATAAGCTTTTCGTTTCAGCTGCACGCTGAGTAGTTGCATATAATGAAATACTCCATAACAACCATCCAAACATCATTCGTTGTAAATCGCTTCGATTAAATATTAGATTTGTGGGCTTTTGACAAAAAAAAATACTTTCGAATTCTATTTTTTCCTGTTAGATGGCATGGTTTAGTATATTTTCTAATGTTTTTTACAGCACATAATTTAAAAAAAATTTAAAATATTTTACATCTTATTGTGATAACATACAGTTTTTTCCTTTTCTGCTAAATATGCATAAATCACAACGTACGTTTTGACAGCTCAGTGACGATATTGAAAATATTGTTTCGTTTTATTAATAGCATACTTTAATTCGTATGTAAGTCCTGTATAAAATCAGATACAAGTATTGTATATAAGAATTGCTATTTGCAGGTCACATCTGCTTAGATGTTCATCATTTTAAAAATAATTTGTTCATACGCCTAACTGCAGTTGATTCATGTAAACACAAATACAACATACCAATAAATATAAACAAGTCCTTAATTCTTTTAGCATCCGATTGCAGATATGAATTGTTTATTTTTATAATTAAAATCTTATTGATATTATGCACGAGTTCTTGGTATAGAATATAACATGCTCAATTTTTGAATCAATAAATTTCACAAATTCAAATAATATGGGAATACAGAGAATGATATATGTATATATGATATAAATATAAGATAGAAAGAAAATATATTTGATTAAGCCTGCATATATGGGGGTTCATTAAAATAGTTATTCGACCAAATCAATAATCAAACTAAGGTGTGCTTGAACTAGTACATGTAGAATGGATTGTTGAATTGTATTTGAAAATTTTTGAAATCGAAAATTTGTGAAAGGGTTTTTTATTTATTTTCGGTTTAGGATTGGTTTTTCAAATAGACCAACTGTCAAATGCTTAGAAAATGAAAAAAAAAATCATTTAAGCACATACACGTAAATACATGAAGGTATCTGAGCTATTTTCAGTGTATACTCAGTGTATAAGTATAGTATAAACTATTTAATTAATTAAAAACGTTTTTTTTTCAAATCACGTACCATGAATATTCGATAAATCAATCTAACTATGATATTTTAATAGGAATAAAAAATTATAAAAAAAGTCTATTTTGTCACTTATATAAATCTGTCCGCATTAGCCAAAATGCTCAAGTTTGGTTTCTATATTCGTCAAGATTAACTTTATTGGTACTGATAATTTTACCTGTAAAAGAATAAAACTGAAAAAGGCATGAAAATTAAATAAATTAAACTTTTAGTCAGCTCTCTTAGGCAGCTCGCTGGCGTCATCTTGATCAGAGCCATCGTTATCTTATGCTTGTTTTATAAAATGATTTTATATTTTTTGAGGGAAATTTTCATTTGAATACCAGCGTACTATTTTACGATAATCTTCGCTGTGAATCAAAGCTTTCGCACAGGGCGAGTAAGCAAAACCGCTTCGCTTTGCTACACGAACGTAGCTTTGGGCGAGCTTAATATTTTATTTTTAAAATAAAAAAGCTCTTTTTTATTAAAAAAAAACTTAACTTTTGCACATGCCGCTCGTCCAGATCAACTTTACGATGCGCTTACAAAGCTATAAAAACACTTTACACCGATTTGCGTAAAGAAAAAATCATATATATTTAAAATGTCCGCAGCATTTTTCTTTTTTTTTTTTTACTTTCGACTGTGGAAAGGAAAAAGAATGTAACCCTCAAATTTTCAAAATAACTTTTATCCCGTAATCACAATTTATACAACTTAATACACATTCTATCAAAAAACTGAAAATGCTGAATTATTGTCTCAATTTAGTTTTAAGTTTGAAAAAAAATGGCCTGTGAAATTTGCGACTAGGAAAAAAGGACTTTTGCCTCACTTATTTCGTTTCTTTTTCTTAAATAACTTCGTGTACGTCAAGGTTGTGTCTATGTAATGATTTCACGTTGGCTCAAAATCATTAAATTAACGTTTTTTTGCCTCTGCTTAATTTTTTTTCCCTGTGAGTTACGTCCTTTTTTCTTTCCACAGTCAATGTAGAAATCTTTTAATTTTCTAAAAAAAAAGATTTAATAGAATAGAAGCTAATTTTAGACGTGCATTATAATATGGAAAGTGAATAACTTATTTATCCGTGTTAAATATTTAAACCTATCACATTAATATATATGTTTTTATTATTTGTATTACAGCATACATCGGCTTTTTGATTGTTCTAAAATAATACATTTCAACTATATAAAATTATGAATAGAAAAATTTCATCTATCTTGCAACTTCAAGATTTTTCAAACCAGGAGATGTATGATGCAATGGTTACTACGTTTAGTAATAGCCCTCCAACAAATTAGAAGAGTCAAGAACAGTCAAGATGATTCGTCAATATAATTATTGTAATTGGAATAAGAATGCAATTTATAATGTGTGTTTTAGACAAGCATTTTAATAAAATATTATCATATTTGAACGCTTTATTATGAAAAACATTTAGAATTATATGCATTGACTATCTTTTTCGTCGTCTTATGTTGAAATAATTTATCGAAACCGAGATATCGTCCATAAACACGTTTGGTATAGCCTAAATATTTATCCACAAGTGTCACATCCCTCGATATGTATGGCATATTAAAATTTCTCTCAATATAAAATCACAATCCCTCTACAATATAAAATATGTTAAGTTAAATATTAAAACTTTTAAATATAAATGAGTATATAAATGTGTGTATTCATTAAATAACAGCTTTTAAATAATAATCATTTTAAGTAAGTATACTCAAACCAAGTTGTTTATTTTCATTTTAATAATGTTGTCTAGTTTAGCTGTCTGTAAAACACTTATCAATCGATAGCAAAATTTCAATGTTCCCTACAGTGAAAAGCATAATTAGCCCGCTCAGTTTTAATGCATGATTTTAACGAGAATTTAAAGTGATGATTTCGCTTTCAGAAACCTCCTATGTCAGAGAGTGGGCTTTGTGCTCATTAAAAAATAATGAGTTACGTAATTACGTTCAACGCCAAGGGTTGGTTTTATAACGTAGTATATAACAGAGAGTGATCGACTTAACTATATTGACATAGTACACTGCATAGTTACGTATATCAGAGGTTTTCATTGAAATAAGACACCAAAAAGCTTCCATAATTCAAATAAGTGTCATTGACTCCAAAATAAATTAGAGCTTTTATTTCCGAATTTTTTCATTTTTTATTTGGTAATTGAATAAAACGTTTTTATGTTTGTATATATTACTCTGGGATTTACTACTAGCCTCATTGGTTCTGACTGTCCTTTTTTCCTTTTTGGGATTTTGACGTCCTGAAACACCATTGGTCACAATCCAAAGTATTCAGTTAAAAATGCTGGCATAACCTGGAATCTACTGTGAAGGTATTATGAAGTTGTTTTATCCTCCAGAAATAATGAAATGAAGTAATAAGGATAACTGAATGATCTAAATTATTTAAAAATGATTTGTATCCGAACAGTAAAAATGTTTCAGATATTTTATGGGCTAAATAGTTTTAATCTATTTAAAAAATGGTTAAAAAGTAAATATTATTAAAAATATCCTTTTAAAAGAGCTTTTTGTTAACTTATTGATCACTTCAATATTTTTTTCCATTTATTTCATTTTTACTTATCTACAACGTATCATTGATTTTTATTGTAAAGTTTTTATTTTAAATTGATAGTTTAGTATTCCTGTTGCGTATAAATATATAATATATTTTTATGGTATATAAAATGTGAAGTATCAATGAAAAATTTACATTTTTTAATAATATACAAATACTGGGCGTGATATCACTTGATGTTTCCATAAAAAAATAGATTGAGAATAATATACCGGATCGAATTTTAAAAATATATTTATATTTTCATTTCAACATATCCTAAAAAAAATTAATCCACCGTTAATAAAAAAAATATTAATTATGTTATACAACACGGTCTCTGATAAACAAAATTTGAATACCTCTGTTATGTATGGCAGACACAATGTATGCTTGTCGGAATTTATACAATGTACGCGAATCTTGCAGGGACGTTAAAATGAATTATGGTTCAATTCAAACATATTAAAAGTACGCCGTACATACCAAACGTTGCCTTTTAAAATAATATGATAAATGGCAATGGAAAATTGATATTTTCTTTTAATTATAAATGAAAATATATAATTACATCTTTCAAGCACGGCTATTTTTAAATAAATGTATTATATTATTACTTCATTATTTTGATACGAAAATATAAATTATTATTGTTTCAATTCACTTAAAATTAGCCACATATAGTATTTCTCATAATTTACATATAAAAAAATCACGCTTTTGTTTATATAACTGAAGAAAAAAATATATATATGAGATTGTATTAAATATGTAACAATCATATGTTATTAAATTATATAATAGGTTAGGCCGTTGGAGTAAGTTTTTATTATGGAAAAAGATTTTATAACGAAGCGATGGCAATTTAAATAATTATTTTTTGTTACTCTTAATATTTTTGTTCATTTTTAAGAAGTCATTTTTTTACTAGACATCGATTACTAAGCTATAATTTAGTTATTTTGTGTTAAAAGTGTGATTAAATTATTGTCGCTATTAAATTAGCGTTTTTTATATATTTTTTTTTATAAAAATGCCATATTTTTGACGTTACTTCGTTCATTTTGATAAGAATATATGCGGTTTGTAAATAAAGTGATAAGTTAAAATAGTGTTTTAAATGTGAGTAAATTCAACAATTTTATCAACTGGAGTACTTCAAATGAACAACACAATAATAACATTGATATGATATGCCGTAACTTAGTAAACATCAATTTAATACACATTTAAAATTTAGGATTTGGACATCCGAAAAGTTAAATAATACATATTAACATTGCGAAAATCCAAATGCTCTCTGCGTATTCTCTGTATGGAAAAAATGTATTGGAGTTATTTTCATTCCTCTCCATAGCACCCTACATTTCCACACCAACTTTACAGGCCTGTGACATGGCATATAGAACAGTATGTGTTTTTTAAAGTGCCAGAAGAACCACATAAATAGCTTTTTAGGACCATGGTTGTTGTGCACTAAAACAATTAAGCCTTGTAAAGAAAAACATCGTTCGCTCTAAGATTACTGTAAGATTATAAGCTAGAAAATTTTCTTTCATGGAAACTACATAAGTTACATAAGCCGGAAATAATGTAATCACTTGACAAATCTTAAATTTATATAATCAGTACGATAGCAAAAATTGTCCGCAAGTACGTGTCAAAAATATTTACATGACCGAAAAGAATGACAACCGTTAGATAACCAATCAATAGTAGAGATATGCAAAACTGAGCAGTAAATAAATAATAAACTACATGTCACACGCAATAATATTTCTTTGAAAAATAATATTTATTTTCCGCCGATTTTTCTCTATTTTATGAGCTTTCACCAAATAATATTTATGCGAAACATATTGGATCATAGAAACTAATATTTTTGTACGCTGCCAAAAAAGATCATCTAGACATAGTTTATAAAGGCATACATATTTTTTGTGGTATCGTATATTATATGGTATGGTATACGAATGAAACAATATTCAAGCTAGTGTTACTTACTACAATAAGTGTGAACACAAACATTTACCCAAAACAATTTATTAGTACAAATATCAGATATATTTGACGTCAAAAAATACCATTTTTTTTTTCTTTGCTAACAGCTCTGTTTTACAATAGCATACATAGGTTGCATGTTATGATGTTTTTGTAAATCTTTAAATTCTAGCAAAGAATTGATCACAACAAACCATTTACAGTATTTTTTTATTAAAAAGTACTGCATTATTATTAAAAATACCATCATTCATATTCGTATGTGTAATATGTTTAAAAATCTATTCCGAAAAACGGATATTCCTTTCCGATACTATGAATGACGACATATCATCATTATAGGATTGGTTTATCAAATATACACGGTGCGTTATTTGAAAAACAAAATGCGTTTTGAATTAAATAGATAGTTTATACTGTAGTTATATTCTTCCATAATCAGCAATCATAGGGTGCTAAAAAAATAACTTAGATACCTTCATGTATTTAAATTTTAACATTTGTCGGTTGGTCTATTCGATAAACCAATTCTTATGTGATGCTATTTCGTTATTTAGCATCCAAAAAATTACGAGGAAGTTTGCTTTAAGAGTACTTTGGAAGCAATACTATAATAACAATAGACGCTAACAAATAGGAAAATATTGTTCATTACCTAACTGAGATTCGAGTTTTGAGAGAAATGTAATGTAAGTTAAATATTTAAAATGTAAAATACTACTAGGAGAAAATGTTTAATGTCTACATAGTCTGCTTAAAACACAGTCACTCTACGTCTACGTAATATATGCATAAGCAGTAATACTCGACAGCTTTCTTTACCAAAGAAAGGTCTTTTATCTTCAGAGAGAAGAAAGGTAGTTTCAGAATTTAGATTAAGAAGCGCTTTTATTTTAAAAGCTTCGTCGCTTAAGAACTTCAGAATCTTATTTTTTATCTTTTGAATTTTTCGATCATCATTCATTACATCTATTTTTTCCAATTGAATCATATAGAAATTATTCAGTGTTAAAAGTGATTTAACAGACTCTGGCTAAGTACTTATGAAAATATGATATTATAAAGAATCGTGATTATATTCAAAATACTATGTATATTAGACAGTATATGATAATTTATTACATATACTGATTTATAATTTATAAACTTTCATATATTATACTTCGCAACTTGCATCTTTAATGTGTATGTATTGTGAATTGTATATCATTGTCTAAATACATTGATGAGAATTTTATAATTTATTGCTTTCAATATCATTATGTGTTATAATTATAAAAAAATAGAGATTTCATATAAATACTCTAAATACGTCAATAAAATCGATAAAATATTCAAGTCAAAAAAATATTCACATAATATTTATATTCTACATATGCTCATTGAATACAGCGGTTGGCTGACGACAATTCTCAAGAAATAATATAAATAAGTCTTGATGATGCGGAGATCCATGTATTCTATTTCTGGATTAGTTATCTTCATATTTTTAAGATCTATATGCTCCATTTTCGGATAGAGCATGGTATTTTTTAAATAAAATAATCCGTTACCAATAAGTAAAAGTCATCATATGTGGTACACGAATTGAAAATGAGAGCTTTTAGCTGCAAACAAGAAATTATATTAAACAGTTCAAGTTTTTTGTTTCTCCCTAGAAAATGGAATTTGAATCAGTTCAGTAAATCCGAAATCTTGGCCAAAAAATATAATTAAACAATAAAAATAATAAAAGATATTCTTTAACATAGAGAGTCGGAGATATAATAATGAACTAATAAGATACTAAGCTTTTTGGCAAAAATTATATATATCTGTAAGTTCTGCCGTATTTGAAAAAAGCTGACTGGTGAAAAAAAGCTGAAAAGGTGACTCGTGTTCAGTCACGTATATTGCCTTCCAGAAACCACTCCACCGTAAGACCTCTCTTTAATATGCAACAGACTGTTGCTAATACTCCTCAATACAACAAAACCAGTTGTATAGTGTACTTATTTTTCTTCTTCGTTGACCTCAACACAAACGCACTTTAAAAAGCTCAAAAATAATAATATATTCTTAATACTGAAAATGATTGAATTATAAAACATTTTTTTATAAAATTAATATTTCTAATGCTTACATGGCTTAGTGCAGCTGCTTAGACAATGTGTAGTGATTTTATGTGTCATATAATCGTATTTATTGATATTTTCGATACAATAGCGTGTTGTAGTGTCAATAATAACACCTTTGTTAACTAAACAACTGAGGAAAATTCAGTTTTATGATCACTTGATTTGAACTAAAAAAAAAATGAAAATAAGATTTGAGATTTCATTAAATAATTGATTATGGATACAAAAATATCTGAAGTTATTCCTCTGATTTTAGCATTTTAAAAAATATTTTCAATTTAGACCTAATTAAACTTGATAGTTAAGTTTTTTACCATGTCGCTCCGAACGTGAAGCATTTGACCTACACTGTGTGGTTGAAGATATCCACTCCACAATATGAAGCATTTATAATGACCTCCACAATTTTAAGATATTTATTTGTCAGCTTATCTTTGACGACAATTGTTTGTCAGTCAATTGCTCAACATAATCGGCATTCATTCCTGCATTTTTAAATTTACCTGATAAAATATGACTGGAGTTAAATCAGTTTGAATAACAGCATGATGTTTATACAATGTTCAGAGAGTAATGAGTGGACTTTTGTAGGTTTAGAGTACATTACTGTATGAAGATTTGCATATTCTATAACACGTATATAAAATCTCATTTTTTTCAAGTTTGATATCAATCAAAAAACCAAATACAATCATACGATTACAGACAATTTATAATACTTAGGATCAATTGTATCTTAGTCTATCCATCAATGTATTGTTGCGGTAAAGCACACATATAGATTGATAGTATATGTATTTAAGCTTGCTCAATATATTTTTTTGCAAAATTCGCTCTAAATATGAGCCAAAAAAAGGTTTACAATACAAAGACTTATCTTGACAAATTGTTTTTTACATTTTCACTATAATCGGTTGGCATTTGATCGCTTAATTGGCTTAATATATTGAACATCCCACCCGGTGTTTTTATATTGAATTTTGCTTTAACCCTTTGGCTGCAAAAATGTTTTTTTTTTAATATAGGACTCCCAAGGGGAAATGCCATAAATTATATTTTTGATAAAAGCACTGTTTCATTTTAAAATAAAGTACCTATTCGAATTTTGTGTTTATTATGCGTGATATTTAAAAAAAATCTGAACCCGAAGACGTCAACGGTCATTTTTAGCATTTTTAGCTGTTATCACGAACAATGCCATACCATTATTTAACACTCAAAGTTTAAAGTCTACAGTCTCCTGTAAGATCATTCGCTTATCAACATGACTACTGAGTTATATTATCAATATAACTACGGAGTTATTAAACAACACATATAAAGTATTTAAAAGACATACAGTATATTATTTTGCAAATTTCGATGCAGTTCATCTCTATTAGTAGATAGTCCTTAATCATATAGATGTAATGCAATATGGAATGTCTTATAATTTAAGCTACATCTTCAAATAGTTCTAAAAAATTGAATACCTGATTTTATGGAAGATATATTCCTTAAAATTAAACTTTCATAAGATCTAACGAGATAAAAAAAACAATTGTGTATTTATTTCCCTAATTCTGGAGTGTCATTTTATAGTAGTTAAAGATATGACATACTCAACTGAAAATACAATGCCTTGTAAGTGTAAAACGTGTATAATGGTTTACATGTGATGCTTAAAACACATAAAATCTATCTCAATAGACTCCTACATTCAAAATGGTACACTCCCGAGTAATTTTGTTTCAGGCACAACTTCTTAAAGCAATAAAATTTCCATAAGAAAACCTAACTGTTTACTTAGTGTGCTTGTGAGAAATGATTTTGTAGTTAATAGGAAATTTTATTGCCTCTGCACCAGCATTACTCTAAAAGACGCTTCAGTTACATTGTTAACCCTTTATGTACATTGTGGTTTCTAAGTATTTATGATATTTTAAAGAAAACTGTCATTTAAAAAAGAAAATTTATAACAATTGTTTTTTCTTTCACATCGCTCTTTTATCAGGGCTAGCTTACAAGACGATTACGGGCTATAATCTCGTAGAATTTCCTATATACTTTTAAATAATTTCTGTAGTACATAATGGTTAATAAAATTATCTATTATTAGAGATTTTAATTGTGACCAATTAGCGTGCAAATCTTTCAATATAAAGAATGTGTGTCCAAAATTCAAAACAAATTACAGTGTCCTTAGTCCTTAGGCTTTCAGTCCTTAACAATCTATGAACAATTCATTAAAATTGTAAAGATATTTAATCGGTTGTAAACTTATTTCATTTTGATATTACGTGAATACGGCTTGAAAATGAAAGTATTACTTTGCAACGTGATATATTGTTAAAACCGAACTATTAAATTTGAACTCTTTTGAAATGCTTGGGATCTACATATTTGAATCAGTATTTAAGTACCTCAAGATATATATATATATATTTTATATACCATGTACGCTCCTAACATGGAGTATATGGTTTTACATAGTGTGAAGATATCCACTCCGAAAGAGGAGTATATGGATCTCCGCAATGTGAAGACGGCTTGACAGATTATTTTTCACGAGTTTGTCAGACAATTACTCAAGCCAAAGGGCATCCACTCCTGTATTTTAGAACTTTTAAAATCCAACAGATGCGGAATCGAATCCGCATTCCTCGGATTGCTAGGCGCGCACGCCACCAACTACGCAACCGAGGAGACAAAATATATACGAGTCTAAATATAAAAATCGAGTTTAATAAATAATCTTTTTATAATTTTTCTCAATGTTAACTTCGATTTGCTTACATAAATGAATGTTTAATGTTCGCATTAATGTCTTTTGCATTACGCACGTTTTTGTTTATATTATTCCGTAATAAACTTTGTAGTAGACATAATAAAATCATTTATTATTTATCTGCTCCACAAATAAAAATCTGTTCAAGTTCATAAATTAGGAATGTCAGATATATTATAAATAAATTCAGCCACAGCCTTTAAAAAAGATGGTGTATGTCATATAGCCACAACAGTAATTCATTCGAATATCTTAAGCTACATATTTGGCTAACTTAATAGAGTGCATTTGTGTATAATGTATTTATCTAATAATGTAAAGGTCGTTACACATATTTGATATTCGCAATCAACAGCGTGTACTACAATACATTTCATTGCACTACAGTTGAATAAATAATCATAATCATTGTAGCTTACAATTTTGTACACAATGATTTTTACTTGTGTCATAGTTTTTACTTCAAAATTGGAATGTTTTATAAATCAAAGTTTTGCATATTTTAATAAAAAATGAACATGTCACATTATTATTCTGTTTAGAAATATGTACTTACTGAAATGAAGAAAATCTTCTATGAAAAAAGTAATATGGTCTCACCGCGATGCTTCTAGCTATAAATGTTTTTTATTTGAATTCAAAGCGATATAGCATTTTGTTGAGAACACAATATCTAGGCGGTTTCCGAAATGAAAAATGGTAAATACGAAACCGCTGGCTTTGTGCAAATATATAACATGGAATCACGCAGTTTGTATCATGTGACACCGTGAGACTTCCAAATAAATTGATGAATGGTGCGTGAAAATGTGAAAGCTTTACGGGTAATATAGCTTTGTTATAAATTAGATTAATAGCCTCATATAATCTAACCTATAGTTACGCTAAGACGAAAGAATTTCTTTCATACGACTATCTTAAGTTACTTTCATATGAAGAAATCATAAAAAATGGTAATGAAATCTATTGTTAAGATTTGTGTCGAAAGTATCATTAATCGTGAATTTAGGTGCCAAATTTTTTTTTAAAAAAAACTCTTAAGCGTAACTTATTTATTTATTTGTTACATGTTGCAACATTACAAATTAAAAGTTTAATACGTTAACAACACGATATACATATAGTTATG
>JAGVSQ010009572.1:0-13529 GCA_022683975.1 Rhyacophila evoluta
GTTGGGAGCGAACATGGTTAAAAAAATAAATATATATATATGTATCAATTTTTATTTTTCTTGTATATTGTACAACATTCTGTACGGAAAACAAAATTATGGTTGGAAAGTATTTAATACATAAATACTCTAATCAAAAATAGTTACGTCAAAATATATGATTCCATAAAATGAGCAAAACATCGGACTTACCTCCATCAACATAAGTGCCATTATAATATATTATTAAAACCTTTTGCGGTCAAAAAATATATGTAAGTATCAGTTAAAATATATTGCCTCAAAACGTAACAGTACTTTATAATGTCTTTAAAAACATTTCTATCCTTATATAAAAAATAAAACAATATCGTTGGCTTAGATTTTTATAAGCTTTTATTTATTTATTTGTCCAGTGATAATCAAATGCGAGAATAAATTAATTTCATTTAATTTTCATACACATTTGATAACGTGGTTGAATTATTTGACATATTATCGTGATAACAATAATATTTTTACTGGCATCTAAATTTTATCCTTTTATCAGTAGATGTGAGTATAGGGAATTTCTGTCATAGTAAGTTTATGTTCATTGCAGTGGCGTAGCTACAAATTCGGCGCCCAGAACTGTTTACTTTTTACTTTTGTCCAGAATTGATGGTTTTTCATTTTTTCATGTCGTGTCACGCTTCCATAAATTTTTACGTTCATCCAGACTTTGTAATTTCTTGTTTGTTTTTTTTAGCTCCCGTACTAACTTTACTTTAATTACGCCCCCTTTGATTCGTGCGCCTGTAGCAGCTGCTCCATCTGCTCCTCGGTAGCTACGCCACTGGTTTGTTGAACAGACAACAGTTGTAAAGGAAAAGGTACGTAACATACAGGGAAATTATTATACAGGAGACACAAAAAACGTTTATTATATAATTTTGATCCGACGTCAAAACATTAGATTGGAACACTATTGAAGTGAATTAAGACTTAAACTGGTGTTTTGATTACTCAGAATGATATCAAAAGTTCTTAGAGTTATTTACGATATGAGATTTTTTTTAAATCCAGAAAATTGATTAGGTGGAAGCTCTTTTTCCTGGTCGCAAATTCGACAGGCCATCCTTTCTTCAAAATTAAAAACTAAATTTAAATACTAATTATGCATTTTAAGCTTACGTCCATATTATATAACGTACATTAAATTATATACGTCGTGATTATCGAAAAAAAATATGTTTTGAACAATCTAAGGGTTACGTCCTTTTTCTTTTCCACAGTCGGTATATTATAACTTTAAAGACTTGAATCGTATTAGTATTCCAGCGTCAGACTTCAAAATGCCTAGAAATTCTCCATCAGTAACTTCACTATTATACGATTATTCTTTTAAAATATTAATTTATATTAAATTCAAATAATTTGTTACATTTGATTCGAACCATGATACTTAAAGCACTGATTCACAAAGATGGCATTTGATAAATAACTTGTGAGCAAATGCGTTTGTTGACCGTGTTTAGTTGAGTGACATAAGAGTGGTTGGTTTACAAATAATAAATCTGATATTCGCCATCCATTACTTCCAGATTTCACGGCTGGTTTGAGATCGATGGCGAATTTCAAATGTCAGATCATTCATTATCATTTTTTTTTTCATTTAGACTTAGACGTCGCAAACGAAGAGTTGAATATTTTCTATAAAGCAAATTAGCTGTATTTTAACCGTAGTTAAACGCCTTTATCAAGTATTTAGCTAACATAGTTTTATAAATAGTGTAAGTAAATACCGTAATTCAAACCTGATATTTATAATATAAAACATACTAAATTAATGTAATTGGAAAAATAGGCCATTTAAAACAACTCACAGATCAATTTTGAGACTTAACAGTAAAAAATATGTTACACATTATTTTTCATATCTTGTTCCCTCTGAAAGTGGAGCATATAGGTATACACGGTGTGAAGATATCCGAACCGAAAGTAGATTCTATAAACCTCCGCAATGTGAAGACGGGTTACGATTGATTATTTTTCACCAAAATTAGCTCTCAGAAAATTACTCAACCCAATGGACATTCAGTTCTGCATTTTAGAATAAAAAATATACATGGTCCAACATCAGCTATATATATTACTATATCCGTAGTGAAAGTGGAGCATATTGATCTACACAGTGTGAAAATATCCTCCTGGAAAGTATATGAATCTTCGCAATGTGAAGACAGGTGTCGACCGATTATTTTTCACCAAAATCAGTTGTCAAACAATTACTCAACCCAATAGAAATCCAGTCCTGCATTTTCAAAGTCAACAAAAAAACATGTAAGAAATAAAATGCTCCACTATTTGCCATATATTTATATTAATATGTCCGTTTTGAAAGTGGAGTATATGGATCTCCGTAATACGAAGGCATGTATTGACAGATTGTTTTTCACGAGAATTGGCTATCGGACAATACCCAACGACACTCGTTGGGTGTCCAGCTCTGATTTTTGATTTTTTTAAATATTCTTCAGATGAGAGAATTGAACCTGCATTCCCCAGATGCAAAGCGTATACGCAAACCTCTACTCTAAATATATTCTACCCTGCCGGCGAAACTATATCTGTATAATTACTCCATTTGAATAAAATGGCAGACGGAATTTGCATTAATAACGAAGATAAGCCGAATTACAGGTTGTTTAAAATGGATCAACCAAATAACAAAAAAAATTGTTTTTCATCTTTTGTTAATAGCTATCGCAAAAAATCTCAGGCATTTTATCCTAAACAAATTTGATGCGAATTAAAAAAGGGATCGAGTTAAAAATAATTTGACGGTCTGTCTGGATTTGAACCAATCTTGTGGCAGTAGAATTTTTAGGGTTAATGCCTAGTTGTTTTTTTGAGCTGTGAATTCCTCTTCGTCTTCTTATATTTTTTTCGTCAAAGCAGCTTGGCTTGGAAGAATATATTTGCAGTGAACGTCAACGATTTTAACTATCAAGATTACAACCGTGACAGGTAAATAATTGAATAATTTTAAATCGATTATTTTTCGAGCATTAAATAAAATGTTGTATAATAATTTATTGAGTCATCGCATAAATTAACTCATCGATTCCCAAAGTGGGCAGTACAGCTCCCTGTGAGCACTGAGATTTAGGTATTTGGTGGGTGCTGGCTCATTGTGGAAGAAGTTGATACATTTTTTTGCGGGTTAAAAAAAACAAAAAAATATAATTTTGTTAACGTTGGTACCTATTACATGAGCTAACAAATCGAGAAACTTATAATTTCGTAAACATTTAGGGAGCGTTAGCTTCTTATAGAAGGAATTAATAATTACATTACGGGAGCTAAAAACAAAACAGAAAGGGCGGGCGGAAAGAAATTTTGTGTTTTTACAAATAGGGGCAGTAGGCTAAAAAATATTGGAAACTTCTGCATTAACTAGTCAGTGTATGTACAATATTTAAATTTAACACAGAAACATATTAAATCTAACCTAACCAATAAAAAAGGACATTACAAAGTTAAACTTTATTTGAGTCATTTAATTTTACTAACTAATTAACTAAAAAAATTGGATTCTGAAAAATATCAATGTATGTATCAGTTCTTGTATCTAATTTTCCGAATATATATGTTATCTTCATAATTATAAGATGGCTTCGATCACATTTGAATTCGAAGACGAAAGCAAATAACAAAACGCATCTAATAATTAGCAAGGACAGCTTTAAATAAAACTCACAACTAATGTATACACTGACTAGTAAATGTGTGCATTATCTGAATTTAAGACTTTAACTGTTGCATATGTATTGAAATTTAAAATGCACCCAGAATGTATTCATTTTAATGATATTTTATGAAGGTTTTAAATGTGCTCCTGCGGGGAAAACTTTAATACCCAGTCTGCATTTTAATATATTTTTAAACTCATGCTTCTTTTCGGGTTTTATTACTTTGATGGCTTGCAGTTAAAATTTATAATGTGCAACTTAATAATAATGAGCTTATACCATTGGCTTTTTCAATTTCAGAACCAATAAATGCGATACAGTAATAAAAACAACAACAATTATTTGATTGAATAATTCAAAAGTTCAAACAAAATATTTTCCTATAATTCTATTGTCAGAATGATTAAAAAATTAACTGTTTTGTAGATTTAGCCATCGACTTGTAAAAAACGTTATTGTTATATTTGGATGTAGTTAAACAGAAGACGCCTAAGCCACAATTTATCGAACTGAATAAAACGCAATTGAAATTTTAAAGAAACCAATCAAAATTTAGTATTTCTTTTATATAACTTACATGAAATAAAGTGCATCTTTCCTAATTAGGAGATTATTGAAAAACATAAAACCATAAGAGTTATTGAATGTTTTGTGAGTTGAACGTTTTCTGCTAATTAAAAGTTTGATTGTTTTGTGCTCGGACTATTATTACTTTTATATTAGTCTAGAATAACAACTTGGGATTGTTTATATTTAGTGTATGTTTTTTTTTATAAATAAAACAATAAATCGATACAATACAATACAACGATACGTACGTAAATTTATTGAACAAATATTTGAAAGTCACATTATGATGATTATTATAACTTAGAATTGTGGTAAAAAAAATCTTTGTATTTATATAACGTTATGTTATACTTCAAAGCTGAAAACGTTTAACCCACATTGACGTTTTGCAAATATTATATTTCGTAAATTGTTAGTATGCGGGTTAGAAAAAACTGCGATTAGTTTTTCAGACTGAATATTTCTGATTAGGCGTCGTTGTCATATTAAATTATGATGTTTTCGGAGCATTTTACGCATCAAAATAAAATATTTCAATTGGTTCCATGGACGACTTCTGCTTAACTACATCCATTAGTACATTCATTAAAAAATTAACTATTATACCAATCTAAAATGTTATCAAATGGAAAAGAAAATGATATATAATATATCCATTAGTAATTATTATTCTTTTATATAAAAATAATGAACGCTACTGTTTTTCGCACGATCATATACAAAATCGTTAACGATTTTAAATTATTGGAATTGAAACCGCAGGAATGTGTATGATGGATAGCATAATGAAGACGCCATGTTTAATTCCAAGACATGTTTTATGAAGGGTATAAAGCTGTTTGTTTTAAAAAATATTTATTTTTTTGAATATATGAAACATTCGGAATTATTTTTGTTTGTAAACTTTCATGTCAATCGTAGTTGTGACACGCGTTTCAATTTTCAACATTTGATATTTTTATGGTATATTAAAACAATATTTGTAGATTAAGGCGTAAAATTTCCCGGAAATAAGTTAAATTAAAAGTAAAAAAAAAAAACGAGAAATTTAAATTAATATTAAATGAGTTAGCCCAGATGAGCCAAAAACAAATAAATAAACGAAATGAAAAAAACGAAAAATACTATTTTTTCCCGTTTCCCGAGAGTAAATCAAAAATTCTAGGAAACGGGATATGAAGAAACACTACCACAGACTAACATGCCGTTCGTATAAATACAACAAGGAAGTGTCAAATATTTAAAAAAAAACGAAAATTGTCGATTAAATAAAATAATTATAAGCACAAAATATCTTTATAATAAATATAAAAACTGCAAATAATAAATGATTAAAACCAAATATTAAAATTCTAAATTGTTTAAATCTGGTAAACTTCCATATGTGAGATCACTGTTAGTGACCTGGGCTTCGCCTTTCGGCATCTTCAGGCTAAATTATATGTTGGCATACTGCATAGTATGTTATATGTTATATCGAGTTAAACAAGTATAAAAATTCGAAAAATTCTGATGTCACAAACAATTGACAGTTGTTTCAGAAGGTTTGAAATACAATATTTTTATTTAAAAATAAATTTTGATTAAAAAGTGGGTTCAAAAAGTTGGTAGTTTTGGACTAATATAAACTACAATGATGCCAACATTAGTGGCAATATTTTCAGCATCAAATAAAAATTAATTAAATAATGCTGTCAATCTACAATCGATAATAAATTAAAAAGTTATATCACGTATTGTGGTGCCACCTGTGGATGATAAAACATACAAATGAAAATTCAATTGAAATTTTTTTTAAACTTTTTGTTTTTCAATAAAGATGGCATGACTAAAAATAAGCACGATATTTTAATATTAATTTGAAATAAAAAGAAATTCTTCTTAAATAAATATATTTTCAATATTTCGTTGTCATATATTTAAACAATAATTACAAGTATAAAAACAAAATTTACTAAAATTATTTATAAGATTCTTAATTATAATGAATACTGATTATTTTTAATTTAAATAAAATTTTGTTTTAAGTTATAATAATAAAAAAAAAACATAGTTATGTAATTAAGTCGTACAGTGATTTTTTATATAGTAATTAGAATTCTAGTGAAGTATGTTGGATAAAATAAAAATAAAACATAATAAATATATGATATATATAGAAATAAACCACAATACAAAGTATAAATGTAAATGATTCATTTAAAAATTCAAATATTTTAGTTACATTTAACATAAATATGAATATAAAAACTACTATAACATTTTCGCATTATTTCGTACTCCAAAAATGTGTTCCTGTGTGTAGATTTCCCTTATGTCGTATTTTTGGATAGATTTTGCTAATTATTATTGTAAATTTTTTAAGAGAATTTTACATTCTTTGAGGGTACTTGAAATTAGAGGGGATTTATCTGTTATATTAACAATTTATGTGTCATGGATTATTTTTATGAGATTTTTAAAAAGTTCGTATCTGTAGTAAAATAACGTCGCTTTAGGATTGATTTGTCGAATATCAACCGTACGCTTATTAAAATTAAAACTTATTCAAATTAATAAAATAGATTTAAAGTATTATATACCGCAATTCGATTCTTCTATAATTCATCAATCATGCTTTAAAAAATAGCTAACTTCGTTTATTCGATATTCGGATTTATTTATCATACAAATATACTGAATAATTAATATTTTTGACTGATGGTACTTAAAACTAATCTTTCACATGTGGAAGTTTACCAGTTTTAAATAATTTAGAATATACTGAATATTTTACGGTTGGTATATTCGACAAACCAATTCTAAAGCGAAAATAAGTGAAGGTTAATTAACTATTTAAACTATTTTTATGATTTACACATGTGACATCGGTCACAATCATCGGGCATAAGTTGTTTTATTATCATACTAGTATATTAAATGTGAACCAACTGCAAAATTTTTTAAATTGTCTTCAAGCTGTTTAAAGTTTAAACTATTTTGAATTGTCACCAATATTATTCACGCAATTAATCAATAAATTTAAATTATAAAATTTTGGATATATAATGATACATATAAATTATGGATGAAAAATATTGTCTATGATGTTGGGAAAACTTCGTTGTAAGGAATCTTTAGGAATACTTTGTTCGCTTCTTTCTTGCCAACTTTAAACCAGGTGAGCTCAACTACGGGCAGCAATTCTCTGTAGATCAATCTCCAATTGTCATTGGTGAAATCGAGAGCTATTTTACCTGAAACAAATAATATGTACATATTATAAGATGGAAGCTACAAGCTGTATATAATAATAATCAATTATCAGTATTTAAGTATATGCAATAATATAACAAATAAATTGATGAAAATTTTAATTTAAAAAATTATATAAATTTAATTACATATTTTTTTTGATTATATTAAATATTTTCTTACACAATTTATATACCATGTAACTTCAAATTGTTCATTGATATAAGGAAGCAATATTAAAATAAGGAATTTTAATTCGTTATGAAATTATAGATAATTATGAACACCAATTATATGAATAAATATTAATTATTAAAATTGATTAGTTAACCAGCGTTTGTTCGATATTTAGTGACTAACTATTACTAAGGTAAAAATATTTAATTATCTATTTATATATTTCGCAAATTATATTTTAATACTTTTGGGCGATGCGCTATTTAACATGCAGAAAGTTTTTAAAAATATGTAATTTACTAAATATCCCTTGGCTCTGAATATTATTACAATGATTATACTGTTCATTATAACGAACACGATAACTTAATAATCAGTTCTTACTTAAGTCTTCGTTATCTTGGAATACTGCTGGAATATAGACCTTCATGTTTCCAACTTCAGGCCTCATGAAAAATTTGGTAATTCTAAGATAAGTTTTCCCGTCTGACTTGACTTCAGGAACACCGGAAATCTTCCATGTCCAAACGACATCACCTGTAAAATAAAACATAGTTTTTATTTTTTTTTATTATTTCATCTCCGGCAATGGAGCATACGAATCTCAATATAATGCTGATGACCACTTCGGGAATGGAATATGAAGATCTATCTATCTCCACATTGAAAAGATTATGTTGATTATGTTTTTCATAAGATTAATTGTCAGTCAATTACTCAACTCATTGGTTATTACATAATACTTATTGGTCTAGAAGCGATTTGGGGTCTATGTAGAGATTTCCTGACCTATTTAATTTAGTGACGAATGCCTTTTTTTATAGAGTTGCGTGTTATGGTTTGGCTTTTTTTTATTATTGACTAATTTTATAACTCGACTTTGCCCAAGATACATATATTAAAAATCATTCTTCAGTCAAACTAATTGTATTCATCCCGTTATAACAAAGTCATTATAAAGCTTGGCCACATACAATCTTTTGAGACTCTTGTTGATCATCGGTGAACATATTATTTAAAGTTGAAATTAAAACACTTGATCTGTTAACAGTGATTAAAATAACATGTAAAAATGTCACGTTGTTATTGTACACCGTACACATGTATATCTGTTTTACAATATAGATTATGAGAACATAATTATAAAATAATTGTAATACTGTTTCCAATAGATATAGCAAGGTTAATTGATACAAGTTTCCAGTTAGATATTTATTCAGATTACTAAGTACATTTATGCAGTGTTGATATTGAAATAACTCAACGATTGAGTTCATTGCCAGCCATCGACACGAGCAGAGTTTTTATTTAGAATATGTATTAAAAGTAGTTTTTGCATCACAGCGTTGATCTACATTTTTATTTTGATTAGGTAATCGATAATTATAACAATGTTATTAATGTCAATTGAGCAAATAAATATTATTTTCACTATTTTATGTGATATTAGAAAGATTTTTGCCAGACTTCTAAACTGCTGATCATTAAATTTCGAGAATGAAAAAATTAGATCTAGTTACGCAGAAGATGTCCAACCATAATTTGAAATTTTTCATCGTATTGCATAAAATGCTTTAATTCTTAATAATATCATACGAAGAGACTAAATGAAATTAATATGAGTGTCATCTGTGTGTTGTGAAACTACTAGTAGTAA
This sequence comes from Rhyacophila evoluta, assembly GCA_022683975.1. Lineage (NCBI taxonomy): Eukaryota > Metazoa > Arthropoda > Insecta > Trichoptera > Rhyacophilidae > Rhyacophila > Rhyacophila evoluta. The sequence continues at coordinate 9,352 of JAGVSQ010009572.1, forward strand.
ATAGCTTAGTGCATGAAAGATATTTGCCTTTCTGTTTTCGATGTTATTTTTTTTTAACTTTTCTCTTATTGTGTACTTTTTTAATAATTTTAAAGCGAATTACAATAATTGCATAAGATTTTGTATAATTTGAATTTAAAACATGCATTCTTAATTGGACACAGCAACGTGGCTTTTGGCGCAGTGTGAGGTTAACATTATTATTTAACTTACTCATTGTATTGTTGAAGTAACCCTTAGTTTTAATAACAAAGGCGTTTAAGCGCCCTTCAGCCTTGAAATCACCATCCATAAACATTTCTTTGGTAGATAGATCAACCTCCATATCGAAACTCTCTTCTAATATATTTGCCCTGTGGAAATACAAAAAAGTTCAAATACCAACAACATTAAAAAATATATTAAATGTATATGCAATAAAAAGAGACATTAAGATAGCCTAGCCAGTACCAATTATTTCACTTTGTATAAATGAAAATTTTCCTAATAAACGACGTTATAGTAATGTTTCCATATAAAAAAGTCGTTAAAGATGTAATAATAATTAATTAATTATAATATAAATTTAAAAAAATACATGACATTTTGATTAAGTGTGTTTTTATGGATACATCTTTTACATATTAAATACAAACATTCGAAATTCAAATCTCAAACAGAATAAAAATTATACCATTCAATTAACACAAACTTTGTTTTTGTTTTGAATACATAAGAGTACATCGTGTTTCCAAAAATTTACATAAAATATTATGAAAAAATGATAATTTTTATGATAGTTAAAGAAAGAATAATTATTTTTTTAATGTGTTGATTATAATAATCGATTGTGGAAAGGACGAAACCCTCAATTTTTCAAAATAGCTTTTATCCGATAATCCAGATGTATACAACTTAATGCGCGTTATATCAAAAGCATGTAAGTCAGTGGTGTAGCTACAAATTCCGCGCCGGAGCAAGAAAAATCGTAGCACTGTATATATAGTTTCTAGCTTTTGTTAGATATTATGCTTCGTTAAAAATTTTACTTCCTTCTAGAAATTATAGTTTTTTTAGCTTCCGCACTAACTTAACGTTACTTGATTCGTGCGCTTAGAGCAGTCTGCTCCAACTACGCCACTGATGTAAATTGACAATGCCTAATATGTGTCTAAATTTAGCTTCTAACTTTGAAAAAAGGATACCTTGTGAAATTTGCGACCAGGAAATACCTAATCAATTTTATTGGTTTTTCTTGAATAACTTATTAAATAAATTTCATATTGAGTAAATATAACACCGGTTTTCAACATCGTGGACTCCAAGGTTGTGTCTACGTAATGTTTTAACTTTGTATCAAAATCATTAAATAAACGTTTTTGTGCCTATTGTAAAATTTGTTCTATATGGGTTACGTCGTTTTTCCTTTCCAAAGTCGATATTAATCTTATATTATATTATACATATCTACAAATCAGACAGAAAACCAAGATTTAATGATATGTTTGTAAAACACTAACTTTGTAAGTCCTTTTTACTTGGGGTAGATTCAAATTCATTCTTTATTTATATAATCCTATTCGTATATTATTAATTACACATTTATCTCGTTACTTGGCTCTACGCAATGTTTTTAATCCCTTGTTGATCGTCGACAAAAAATATTAAATATACAATTAATGTCTAAAGAAAATTCAAAATAACATTATAATTTTCAAGTTACTACTGTTTGGCGTTTAGGAGGAATTGTATTTGAACAAATATATTTTCTGTTATACAATATTATATGAATTTTTGACACATTCTTTTCTCACCTTACGTCATGAACTTTAGCTTTTGTGAATCCATATACTCGAAGATTTCTAATAACACCTTTAGCTGTTATCTAAAACAAAAGAGAGATAAACATTAACCAGCTTAAGCATCGTGCTTATTACACGGAGTACCTTGACTTCTGTAAGAAAACTCTTCTGGTCATCTCTACTTAACTTCGCGTGGTATCGATTATTAATGCCAAGAAGATTCAAGTCCCATTTCATAACTCTACATAATGATCCACTATGACTATAGTCTACCAAAATTAATTCTTTTTTTCTAAACTCACAAACAAATAAACTGTAGCATTAATATGTATAATGTGCCCAGTTCATTGAAGACGTAGACTTTTGATAAATTTAATACGAAAAAATGGGTCACACTTAAATGTCACATTTCTATACAATAAAAACTCTCAATCTAGATACTAGAGTACGGATTCTCAATCTGTGAGTTGCGAGCTACCGGTAGTTTGAGATGTCGTTGCCGGTAGTTCATTAAAATACATTCAATAAAGCAACTTGGTTCTATAATTGAGTTACTTTAAATGATAGCAGTATATTTCAATTAAAAAATATTACATAAGTACATTTATTTCTTTTGTTGGGCTTAAAATTCTTTTGTTACTCATAATTTATACATAATGGAATACTGGAAAGATGAGAAATGAACATATATAATGAATAGCTCGATGCATAATTTAAACGCAGTGGCTACTCCCGTATGGGCACTGTGATCCACTTAATATTGTCGATTACATTTTATAATATAGATTCTTTTCTCTTTAAATCTTTCTGTGTACTTGTGCAAAATATAATATTTATATTTAATATCAGTACCAATCCTACAGTTTATGAAAAAGATACGAAAATTTTAGTATGGGACTGTCCGCTTCACAATTCTAGCGGCGTGGTGTTTGACTGTTGAACGCATGCGTCTATAAGAAGCTGGACGCGAGGCCGCAAGAAAGGGAGAGAACTGTCGCTCCCGCAGTGCTGACTAGTGCGTACTATTTATTTACTACGCGCGTGTTGTACTTAAAAACCGTCTACCATATTCTTGAATGTGATAAAGTGTAGAATTAGATTTTTACCCTGCTTCTATTTGATTCTTTTAGAATTTTATTTAATATATAACTTTCTGAATAAAATTTCTTTTTATGGATGTTTGTTTTCTTTTATACAGTTTTAAGACAAAAGGCTACAATTTTTCTGGAGCAGGACCCCAATTAATTTTAGCTGCGAGCCGCCAGTGAGTACAATAAACAATATTTATTATTTACCATTAGTATTCTTGTTCTATACAAAGAATATCCTTCAATTATATATTTTCATGGCAATCCAGTTGAATCAGCAGTTTTATTTTATAACGAGCACACGAATGTTGTTATAGATATTTTCTGACGTTTTGTGTTGAGTCTTATTTTTAAAATTCAGATTTTTACCACGTATAGTAAGCATGACATATTGGTACATTAAAGATATTTCACATCATGAATACAAAAGTGTTTAATGTAAAAAAATCGACGACTTGTTCTACTGGACAAATAATAGTAAAAATAATAATTAGCAAATAAGAAAAAAAACGTAAAATAAAAAGTTTATTTATAAATTATAATCTAAGTCACTTTAGATCTTTAGAACCATTAGTTAAATTAGAAAGAATAACAAATACAGGCAAAGTGATGGCTGAAATATTTGTAAATTATGACAAATATTTTTTTTATGTTTATTTAGAATTCTATAGACACGAAATCAATAAATATTTATAACTGATATTGATCTTGAAACCAATTTTATAATTTAATCAACGGTTGTATTAATATAAGTGATTAGATATCGATAGTCTTCTCGGTAACGGAGAGGCCAGCGTTTGAGTCTCATATCCGGAAATGCGGGTTTGATTCCTACATCTGTCGGGTGTCGGAATGTAAAACTGGATGTCTATTAGTTTAAGCTATTATCTGAGTACTAATGCTCGTAAAAAAAAATATGCCGAGATATTTCTCCACATTGCGGAAATTCATATATTTCATTTTCGGTGTGGACATCTTCACACTGTCACTGTGTAGATTAGTATATTCCACTTTCAGAGTCGATATGGTAAAAAATAGATATCGGAAGTCAATTTAGAAGAAGAAGAACAAAAGATATATTGAAAGAATACATTTGTTTTTAGCTAATACATACAGCGTTCTAGCTTTAATCAAAATCGAGCAAGAAGGCTGGACATTAACAGGGCTTAGATAATTAGAATATGAATCACTCAAGCTCAAGTGCATGCCAACTAAAGTCAAGTGATAGTAAATCCCTAATATAATGGAATTAACTAGTTATTAGTTTCACTAATGATAATTACTCATTTAAGACTATAAATAGTAAGTT
>JAGVSQ010009573.1:0-13528 GCA_022683975.1 Rhyacophila evoluta
TCCATATACTTCTCTTTCGGAGTGGATATCTTCACGCTGTGTAGATCCATATGCTGGAGCTTTTCTGAAGCCGAAGTTGGGAGCAAACATGGTAAAAAAAAAACTATTATTGAAATTTGGTGAGGATATTGACTCAGTTTCTCTGAGTGGCCTTTTTGGATGTTAAGTGTGGTTTTATGAATGTATGTCGAAAATTAATGATGCACTGAAAATGTCCGTCATACTTGGCTTTTCATGAAAAAATAAAGACGACTCGAAGAAAAACGTCGGCCTACTTAAGTATGCGTTGCGAATTTTCTCGAGTAAAATCTTTAAAATGCAAATTTGAATGTTAATTCAAAAGGGAATCGCAGATTTACAACTGGTAGAAGTCGGCGTTTATGGCTCCCGGAGACATTCCGCGCGCAATCCGTCTTTGTTTTGCGATATTTACTGCTTAAAATAAGCCATTTCCTACAAGGAAACCCTAAAAATTAAGCTTAAACAGCTTATACGGACTGCCCTTTTAAGGTATATTATCCCTAAACTGAAAATCTGAAAGTCAACTCGGAGGCATTGTGCTATCGTCACATCGTTCAAAATGAAACTCCAAAAATAGAAATTCAATGCATATATGATGAGAACTTATTAAAAAATTCTTGAGGTGATTAATACATAGCAACTAGTGAATAAATTGAATGTTTTGTACAAAACACATCGCTCAAAATATAACAATACCTCGTATGCCACAAAACACAAATTTGACTGGAGATGAAAACAGTTACTATTATTAAATTGGATTCCATTGTTTATTTTATAATTAACTAATAATAAAGGTAAAATAAAATACAGTGTTTAATTTAATGTCTGCTATGAAAATGGAGCATATGGATGTCAAAATTATGAAAATAATCACTCTAGAAATGGAATAAATGAATCCCCACATTGTCAAAAATATTTTGACAGATTTTATGCACGAGAATCAGTTTGCAGCCGATTATTTTATAAGCTGATGTAGAATTGTATCTTTTGGTTTTTTAAAAGTCCTGTAGCTGTAGAATTCAAACCCGCGATTCTCGACTTCAAAGCGCGCAAGCTAACTTCTCCAGGGGATTATATACGAGATTTAATTAACATATGACGATTAGTTTCGATGGTTCGTCAAAGTGAAATCATTGGACTGATGAAGGGTGAATTAATTGACCAATGGATGTTTGTTGATGTTCCCTTACTTATAAGTATGTTTCCAAGACTGCGTAAATATCACAAGGAAACTATCCGGAAGGAGTTCACCCCAGTTTTACTTGAGCGGTTGTTTTTGTCATTAAGTATCTCTGTGGTATATTGGCGAAGTGACGTCTTTTTCACTCATATTAGACATATTATAAATTAGTCTCTATTTTGTATTTAAACTTTGATTTGCGCCTAAATGACCTTTTTTTAAGACATTTTTACCACTGAAATTGAAACAAATCTCGATCGATATACACAGAAAAAACGAAAAAATGTGGAAGAATGGAAAGTAGATACCTCATCAACTGAGGGTTGGATGTACAGCAGAACTTCGATAAAACGGACGAATGTGACAAATATTAAATTGTCGCTAATTTTTTTCCGCTTAAGTGGCTGAATATCATTTTTCGTTACAGAATTGGGTATAACGCATTGTTACAGACGTACTCTAAATAAAGTGAATCTATAATACTATACAGTACTCAGTCAAAGACCGGTATTAGTAATGAACTGAAACTTTTTCGGAGCTGGTATTCTAGTTGCCAGTTTATTAAGATGTATCGTAGTTTAATATATATTATGGTTTGATATTAAATTGTATGATATTATAAAACATACATGCATATATTCCTAAGGAAACAACCTGTGGCAGTAAAATGCGTTTATGGTTTATTAAATAGATTATTTAAAAAAATAATGATATTCAAAAATAAAACACGCTAAGATTAAATAAAAGATGCGGGAACATCAGTATTGCATAACGACAAATAAAAAATTTCTAATAATTTGAATTTAGAACGGTAGTTCTGATTTAAAAATGGCTCTATTGTAATGATTTTAAATTTTCGAACGAATATTTGAATATTATCGAAACTTTTCGCTTATCATACATTTTGTGATAATTTTACATAATGAAATGCACTATTTCCAATCTAAGGTTGAATATGTATGTTTTAAATTTTTCAAGGTAAACGTGTTACTAAAAAAATCTTCTGTTTTTGATATCGCCTTTATTTTTCTTTAATGTTTGATTTTGAAACTCTCTTTTAAGGCTTTTGCTATAAAAAAAAACCCCATAACGAAAACTGTTAACTGCCGGAAACATCTCATTTCTTTCCATACTAAACTATCTACTTTATGTTGCACCTAACTACTTTGTTTCCTTCAACAAAAATCCTACAAAATGCGTTAACGAGTATTAACCGAGTGATGTTTGCAGCAAATTGGTCTGTTTGAAGCCACATAGTCAACGATAAAGCAATATATTTCTACCTCACACATGATATGTTCTAGAGGCTTTAAAAATACACTAAAAGAAAGAGAAAAGTTCACTAAAATGAGACAAAGTTGCTGACCTTTTCGGTGTGTTATGCTTTGAAGGATCGGGTAAATTTTAGGTTTTTTCTTTTTCTTGCATTATATGCTTTCAACGAAGGTACAGGGGCGTGCCAGAACTATTTATTGGTCACCAGTGGCAGATTAATCGACGAGCTCCCCCAAAATTTAATCGGTTGCCCTTGTAGGCCTATAGGCTATAGACCGTTCTTGGCGTTTTTCTCACATTTATAAGGAGATAAGTAGAGCGGTCTTTAAAGAGATAATCACTCTGAACCACGAAAAATAATTCAAACTGTATAGGAATCGTGTGTAATTAATTTAATTTTTGTCGCGATACGTACACATTTTCAAAATTAATCTGCTTTGTTTAATTCATGTTCACGCATAGTTTAACTCTAAGATCGATCATATTGACTACGAAAATGGGAAGACTTTATCAGAGACTATGGTTTACTTACAAACATAATAATATCATGTCCATTTACAATATAATCAATCTATATTAGTCAAACTCACGATGAATACATTAAAATGATTTAAAATTGCTCTCGCTATCCACAATATAAGCGGGCAATATGTGAGTGTTATAGGGCAATATACTTTTCTAGTAAACTCAACACAATTCACTAGGCTATTCTTCCCGGGTTTTCATTAGATATTTCTCGTTCGCTTCGCTTTGGTATACGCATTAAATTATATAGAACTGTTGCGAGTGAGGGTGAATAATGTAATTGTCTTTAAAATTGTCAAATATGACACTGCGACAATCCATCGCGTTCGATTCAAAATCTGTGTGTCAATATTAAAGATAATTAAATATCTGAACCTATTATGAAAATGAGTGGAAACAGTAATTCTTCGCCGGGTATTCTCCCTTGGCAAGCCTCCCCAGCTCTCGTAGAATAGCCTGCCGCCCTAAGTGTTTCCAACCCCCGGGAGTCGGGAATCAAATGTGCTAAGAGTCGGGAGCGAGTGAGATTCGGAATATTTATTAAAACGACCTCAACTTGCGCAAGAGGTGCAGAGGGTGATACGCCCTCCTCCCTTTAAGGCTTCACTTTTCTCTCGTTGGTGACGTGTGATTACGTGGGTCATGTTTGCCAAGCTGAATGAACTTTTATAATTTGGTCGGAATCGGGTGTATCGAGGTTGAAGACCTTTTAACTATCGACCATCGCTTTTGAGTTTCTGGGAAACTTTTTATGGTATTAAATTGAATTACGTTATAAGGAAAAAAAATATTTATTATTTTTATCTCTATTCATTTATCGTTAAATATTAAGTTGAATAAGTATAAAAGTTGCTATCAGTTCGTAACACACTGCGATGCTAGGTAGTATCTGAAACTAATATTATTTCTTCTTCCTATACCATGTTCGCTCCCAAAGTAGAGCATATGGATTTACACAGTGTTAAGATATCCAGACCGAAAGTGGAATATATAGATTTGCGCAATGTCAATACAACGAAGAATTGCACATCCCAATGGGCATCCAATTCTGCATTTTTGGATTTTTTTAAATCCGACAGATGTGGGAATCGAACCCGGATTCTACTTTTTATGTTGTGTTTGTGCTTATCTATAATAACACAAAAGATTTTCGAAGCATTAATTAATATGTATTTGTATTCAAAATAATAAAGAATATTTTATATGCTAAATTTCAAAACAAAAAAAAAAACAAAAATATGCGCTTATTTACTGTCGAAGTTGGATGTCATTTTCATGTAACAGATACTTCTAGCATGGTAACCATAATGGTTTAAATCAATGTAAACCATGACCGAAAAAAACAAAATAAAACAATTACTGAAAGAGTAACTTTCTGTCAACTTCTTTCTTGGCGAGTGAGTGGAAGTCAAATTATAAGGAAAATATTTTTATGATTTTTTTACATTGCTTTACTTTGTAATTTATAATATACACAAATGATAATTTTGTAATTTAAACTCCACGTTTTAAGTATTGAGAATTAATAATAGTTTTTAATATGATGTAATTTTAAATACATATATAGGTTTTATTATAATGAAAGACTGCTGAGACCAAACAGGCAACTAAACTGGTCTCTAAATATACATTGGGCATCAATGTAGTGTTATATAATTCCACTACGATTTCCATAAGGGAAAACGGGGGATGAATGCTGGCGCTTTCTATTCGGGTGTCGGGTCGTGTGTGCTGTCAGTATCACGCCGGCCCCCACGCGGCGTAGACGCCTGTCAGCGTCGACCTGCAGCCGTCGATTTTCGCGAAAATAAATCGCAAATAACACTATCGCTCGTGCGCGCTTTTCTGACACGGAAACGTCATTATTTCCCGCCAATAAATAATTGTCAGTGTTGAAAATATTGTCTAATTAAATTTGATTAATAAATCATTTGAAATGTTTATTTAAATTATTTTCTGTGTGTATTCTTAATTATACAGTTATCAATGTAATGTGTGTATTAATATTTGATTTGTTCGTGAACAACGGTCATAATAATATAAATAACATAGATATAACATAGAATATATCAAATTGAGATTAACATATGTAATTGCTGTTACGAAATAATCAAATATTTACCGTGTGTTCTAAGTTATAATCTATAATTGATTTTTTATATCTGCAGCAAAAATAGAAACAAAATAAATAATAAATACTTAATAATTATTGCAGTGGGTTGACGTGATAATGATTTCCAATAAAACTGGTTATCCTAAATATATATCTATATATAAAACAACTAAACCTGATTAACGCTTTTTAATTTGTCGAAATCGAAAGTGTTTTTTGGCACTGTTTATGGTATTTTAAACCGATTCATTATTATTTATTCAAATTGTATTCTATTTTATGATGTTTTTTGAATTTTTATCTTATTTGCGTTATATACCATGCAAAATAAAAGCGTCTAATTAGATGCTCTTTTGCTGCATTAATTTGCTATTTCATTTTTAGTGTCGCATAATTCATTGCAATAATATTGTAATTTTTTTAGATAAACGATATCGTTTGAATATATTAATTATGTCTCTAAGACGCCTGGCAATGCACGCAGTAGATTTGATGAGATTAAAGTGAATCTGTTTTTCACCGTAGGATGTTTAAATTATGATAATTAAATACGTAAGAAATTATATGTGTAGATTTTTCTGGTGTATGACAAAGTATTCTTTTTACGCAATTCGATATTTCAATTCAAATGATCAAGAGCAGGAAGCGATAATTTTTACACATTGGCGTGTTTTATTTTATGTAATAATTCATCGTATTGTGTTTTTTTTTATTTTTTATCAAAAAAGCGATTTTGGATCCGATAGTAAGAGAATCATATGGTATACAATTTAATTATACTGCCGAATTTTTTCTTATCACAATCACAGTAGAATATAAAATAATATAATAATTAAGACGCAAACTGCCAAAGGTAACAGAGTGATCTGTAATCAGTTACGAAGTGCTGTTTCGTGGGAAAGTTTTGTTTTTAACTTACTAATATCTTTTGAGTGATTACCTAATTCGTAAAGTTAGCAAACTCCAAGAGCTGCGGAGTCGTATTTGTGTCGAGTGAATCACTTCTTGTGTGTGGCTGCAGATTTTCATTTGTGGCGGAGAAGTTTGAGGTGATCAAAAGTGTGCGAAGTGCTCTTGTGTCTACGTCAAGTTTAAATTGATTTTTAGGAAAAGTGGAGATTGGTTTCGCTGAAAAATTGAATAGGTAAGCCCGCATGTTAAACTTTTAAATTAATTTAATAAACACTTTTGAAAGATACTTTTGAAGTCGTTTTAATTAAAATTTTCATATTAAACTATTTACCCGAATCGTGGGTATACATTAAATACACGTTTCTTTTCCAATACAAATGAACGTTTAACATAAATAATTAATATTCTACCGAACTTTGATGAACATTGGTTTTATAATTAAAACGTTCTTAAAATTCGCAATTCGCGACATGATATACATTTTGTAATGAAAGATGAATTAAGTAACGTTGTTTTACGTTAAAACTTCTTTCAATGTATTGTTATTTAAATCAAGTTAGGTTCAATGGTATTTTATTCGAAGCTTGATCATTTGGAATTTTTATTTTAATGAATTATAAAATCAATATATTTTCCCTATTTCCTCGATTATAAAACGCACTATTAATATGAATATCATTTATAGTAAAAAATGGTTGTGGAAACTTTTGAAGAACGAATAAATGCTTTATGTTCGTGTAATTTTTATCATTGAAGTGTAAACTTCTTTGGATTCGGTGTTTGACTAACATCTATCCACGCGTTATGTTATTAAAATTTGATCTTGATCAGGCGTATCGAACGAAGATCTAATATAGTAATAAGTACTTTATTTTACGGCAATATCGTAGTAGTAAATACGTATTACCAGCGCTGTCATGCATCGACGTATGCTGAAGTTAAACAAAGTTGAAGATGAGCAAGGAATATTAATTGGTCAAGCAATTATGTGAAGAGACCATCGCGCTCGCCATATGATGCCGCAAAGTCAGTGGCAGTCTGCGAAGTAAAATAAATCTATGCTAACTGACCATTCCTTCATTAGGTGCTTGTAAGAGTCAACCAATTCTAATGTGCCATCGATTATAATACGCGCTCCGAACTCAAAAATATGACATCTTCTAGTAGTGTTTAGAATTCAGTTACATGCGATACATTATTGTATATTTTTTTATTTGCTATCTTGGTATAATTAACTCTTACTGACCGGTGGTGAGTGACAGGTACTATTTTAATTTGTTTCTCTAAAAATACCGATTGCAAAGTCTTCATAGTTTATGTACTCCTATAATTTCAATGATGTCATTACGAAGCCAATCAATATAAACAGAAATAATTATTTCGTATTAAATCTAGGAACGGAATGTACGTGTGTGTATTAAATTGTGTTGGTTATGTGTGTAACAGTAGCATCTATCAATAATATAAATGATGTTATTACGTCTCAGAGTGGAAGAGAGGGAGTATTCAAAGCGATTAGAAATGTCGTCTCTTTTGTTTCTCTTTTATTTTTGCATTACTTGCACGACTATTATGTTATTTGACTTTTAATACATCATACAATGATATTTATAGCCCATCACGATAATTTACCTAGCAGATTTTGCATAATTTGAAATTAAAATATATTTTTTACTGTACACCCGGGAGTTCAAGACGGCAGTAAGGCGAGCGTTAAACAGGGTCTATGCATACGTCCGATATATAGGTAAATGCTGACGAAGTATCTGGAGTCTGAACTGAGAATATAATATATGTTATTAAGCTGCACATATGTCTTATCAAAATATAGCGGTCCTTGTGTAATTTCGGTCCGTTGTATTATATACTCGCAAGATAAAATATATTTCCCCGTCATTAGTATCACGGTGTAATTTAATATTCTCATATGTTTCCTTATATTTTCCTCTTATTCTTATTTTTTGCTTGCTAAGCTAACGTTCTAAGCACACATTTACGAGCTCATTATTTCACAAATTCAATTCCCTTTTGAGTAATTCCATCCAATTATTGGAAAATTGTCGATCATGACAAAGTCTTGAAAAGATTTTATTTGATTGCAATTATCGAAGACAGAGATTTAAACATTTTTGATGATAAATGTGTGTAAATAATGCAATATAATAATACTCTTCCATTTTATGCACACTATTTCAGTAAGGTTCGTATATTTTGAGATCTGAAATCAGATGCCTGCGATTGGAGATAGGAAAACAGACCAGACATTCCATGCCATATGAAAAGTCATTCAGCAATGCTGTATTGGATGGAACACGTACCGCAGATGCCTTCAGGTAGAATGAATCCAATTTGTCTCTTATTCTATTCGGCAAGGTGAATGACATGTGAAGATGCAAATTGAGGTGCGATAAAGAGTCCTGGATATGTTACGCGATGGTCATATGCTATAGGAAATGAATACAGTGAAAGACGAAGCAGAATACGGGATTTCCATAAATCTCAGTTTTTATTGTTTGCTGCCTCCCGTTGGGATATTTAACGATATCATCAAATTATGTTTGTAATATATCGATATTTGTGCCCAAGATTTCAATATTAAGTATAAAATTTATTTTTTATTAGTCTGTCATCTTAAAAGATATATTTGCCGAGAATTTTTTGACGTATGTTCGTTTTTACATATGACTTTTCAGAATGATATTCTAAATATTATTAAAGTTTCGTTTCGCCAGGCAGTTATTTCACAACAAACATTGGCCGTTCATTGGTTGTTACTGTCAAAAGTGATATTTTCTATTTCCTTTTAGTCTATCGACACAATATATCCGTGCCAAAAACTCCATTATTCAATCGGAATTGCGACCCACGTAGGACTCTAAAACGTGTTATTTTTTTCTTATCTACCTGTAATTTCTTGGCACATCGAACCCAAAGAACCCAAATTAATTATTTGTTCTATTTGTATATATAAGAAAAACCTACGCGATTCTTCATAAAAAACAAATAAATAAGTTATCATTATATGATAATTATTTAAAACAGTCCAACCTTAAGCGTTGATCAAGATAAAGCAATGAATTGTTATATTGTAACATTTTAAATATAATTTAATTAATGTATAAAATATTAAAGTGGGCATCCGTTTACTTTATTGTCGTCATCGACGTCATCACGTTATGATATATTTCATTTTATTTATTTATTATGCAGTGTACAAGAATACTTCATGAAGGAATATAATTAAATAGGTACATTATCAGTATTCGTAAATTTCAACCGTCTTTTCATAAAATCATTTCAAATTCAAGCGCGTCCGGCGAAATTAAGCGGGACCGCACAGCCAGCTGTAATGGCGATATTTAGAGTCTTTTCAGAGTTCCTGTCGTCCTTTCTTCACGGTCCGTCCTCCCCCACTCTCCCTTAGGCCCTCCAAGAATAGAACATCCGGGTCCGTGTGAATTCAGCCGTCCTAAGCCATTATTCGCCGCTGGGTTTCTGCGAGTCCCAGAAACCCAAAACTTGGGAGATTTGCGCCCGGACCTTCTTGCTTACTTGCTGTGCCCATTGTCGGATGTATTTGCATTGTATTGCTGTCCCTTATTCCGGTCTTTTTGAATACTGGAAATTGGCATGTGTAAGAATTCAAGGCGGCCTGCGGGAGTGAGAGCGAGTCCGACAAAATTTTTATTTTATTTTTTATACCATGTTCGCTCTCAAAGCGAAGCATATGCATCTACACAGTGTGGAAGATATCCACTCCGAAAGTATATTGATCTCTGCCACGTGAAAATGTCTTAACAAACTATTTTCACGAGAATTGTTTGTCAGATAATTACCCAATCGCCGCCATCCAGTCCTGCATTTTTCAATTTTTAAAATCTGACAGATGAGAAATCGAACCCGCATTCCCGCATTGCTAGACGCGCACTTTACAAACTGCGCTAACTAGGGAGACAAGTTATTTAATATTAATTAATATTTTCGACTGATGGTGGTTGATGGAAATTGATTTTAAATTCTAAATTATTTAAAACTGGTATACTTCCATATGGAAGTTTACCAGTTTTAAATAATTTAGTATTTAATATTAGTTGAGTAAATATTTATTTACTCCATCGAGTCCAATTCTGTACACTAAAAGAATTCTTAATAATATTTTCAGTTATGTTCCTATCGCATTATTTGAATTAAAACATAGTCAATATTTGTTTTCTTTAATATTGTCGTGTTAATTTGTGTATTTTCTTAAATAAGAAATCTTCAAGTGTTATTTAATTTTCGTAATTACATCTATCCAATATACGTGTAGTATTATCACTTTTTTATGAACTGGTATATGTAGCATATTTGTGTGTGAACTGTGCATCAGCCACTCTTGCAACCTTCTGATTGATGTTCTGGAAAATAACACGTGAAATTTGATACAGTTGCGAGATTTTTGCTTGTCACCATTACTCCAATGGACATAATTTATTTCAAATTAACACTATAACACAGGATGTTTAACAAAGTTCACGCAATACCTTCGTTAATAAAACGTTATATTTATATTCTTCTTAAATAAAAATTGTACTAAGCACATCATTTGTCAATTGTTTTTGAAAAATTGCTATCTATATTTTTAATATAAATTTGTATATTAACAGAAATCTTTTAGAAAAAAATATATCAGTATAAATCAGTTGCATAATAATAGTAATATAAGTTTTTTTTTTTTGATTTACTTCTTTTGTTGTGATAAATATAATGTTGCACAACATTGATGGACCATAATTTCTAAAATTAATCCGTTTTTTGTTCAGGAAATCATGATGAAACAATCGAAACACATGAAAAGCTTCAGTCTATCAGAGCTTTTAAGTGGTGGTATCTTTTTTTTAGTATACCGTGAAATAATACCACCCGGGTGCGTTATCGCCCCTCAAATCGTCCGCAAACTTTTCCTACGTACACTTCACCGCCTTTGCCCAATAGCTTTGAAACGTCATACACAGGTGAATTATTTCAAAGTTTTTTTTTATGAGTAAACATAGTGGTATGAACCAGCTTTCAGATATTTGAGCGAATATTTTTACGAAGATGATTTTTATTTTTGTTGTTTGACTTAATTGAAAAAAAATATGTTTCTCATATCAATATTGAAACTATCGTTTTGTCAAATGGCTTAAATACATATGTGTCTTGTTAAGGTAACTGCAAAAATTAACATCATAATAAATTATCGAAAAAAATGTATTTTCATTTGTCTCACTCTGTTGTCATCTCAAGCGATGTTATTAATAATTTTAGCATGAATGCAAAGTTTTTTACAAAATAAAAACATAATCGAAGCAGAAATCTTGGGAAAAGTTTCTTTCACCTTTCCCTCGACAGTAAAATAAGAATAAAAAAATAAAGTATTGGATTGAGAAAATTATCTGGCAACCAATTCTTGTGAAAAAAATTGACAATATAAGTCTTAACATAGCAGAGATCCATATATAATATTATACTAATTTTTGTAGTTGATATCTTCACACTGTACATATCCACATGATCTACTTTCGAAGCAGATGTAAAAACTAATATTATATGTATTTTGTTGGATTCGTTATACAAGTAAATCCACAAATCTTAGCCATATTCATTATTTAACATTTTATTTAAAATTATTTCATTTCAATTTAACGTATGACTCCAGATATATAATATAAAGTTAAGATGAGTTACCCCTATTTTTCTTAGTGAAAATCCCCCATCGAAAAGTTATCGCGTAACTTCTTTTGATGTGTGTGTTGCCAGATATTAGTGGGATTCCCCGTTTCAGTCCATTCATTCGCATCCCTCGCGGGGTGTCCAACTCATTACTCATAATTCCGCCTTGCGTCGGCTTTGCGAACTAAAAGTTAATTTTACAGCTTTGATCGACATACTACTTACAGTGTTTTATGCCGTTAAATCACTGAGTCTTTGACACGAAATGGATTTTGATTAAATGAAATCTCTTTAGCTTGTTGGAAGAACGTACATGAATACATTCTAATGTATAAATATTTTATTCACCTGCTCATTGATAAAGGGTATGTTCAGTAATATCATATAAGACTGATAGTTTTATTAGATACGCAGAAGATAGTAAATGCTACATTTACATTTAGTGAAAGTTTTACTTTTTCTTATAGTATTGACAACCTTACATACGCCAAAAATTTGTGTCTAAAGTTTATTCGACGTAATGCCTCTTTGATTAACTTCGCTAACAAGCCATTCAGTTTGTTTTGTAGTTTGTAATTATGTGTAATTTAGCCTGGTTCCATAAGAATCTTCTTATTGAAAGATAATGAGCTTAGTAAGAAAGAAAAGTATTGTCGGAGGATTTTTTTTCATTAGCTTGAACTTAAGACGATCTGAAAATTACTGAGACGTATGTGTTGACCGAAAATAAATGCTATTATTCATATTAGTTAAAGTTATATGTGATAATCACTATGATGTAAACTGAAAATAGTGTCTAAATTTATTATTAAAATTAGAAATAAAGATGGCCTATCAGGTTTGCGAACAAGAATAAAGACTTCCACCCAATCAATTTCCTCATTTTTCTTAAAGAGCTTATTGAATGGATGTCATATAGAGTAAATATAACACCAGTCTTAGTCTTCGTGCACTTCAAGGTTGTATCCATGTAAGGTTTTGAATTTGGTCCAAAATTACAAAAAGAACGTTTTTTGGGTCGCTTTTAAAATTTGTTCTATGTGGGTTTCGTCTTCTTCCTTTCCACAGTCGATATGCTATTGGACCTGTACAAACCGAGGACTTTGATCGCCGCGTGGTCTTAATTTAATTGATTGTTACTATGCGAATTTAATAATTACTCAAAAATCACGATTATACGTAGTAAATTACGCTATTAATACAATATTTACGTGAGCCGCTGAAATTGAGCAATTGACTTGTATCATATAGACATTACACTATGTTACATGCATATATTCTAGGAAAGATGTTATTCAGCCATTTATTTTTATGCTGTTAAATGTGACTGCCGTAGGTAGATGTTGATTTTTTTGTTTGTGCTTATTTTTACAAAATTAAAGTACTTTGGTATTCGGTTAACTCAGCCTCGGTTTTACTGAAGTTCCCCCTCACTCTCTTGTAATAAGACAGAAAGCGAAACTTCTTTTCAACTGTTTGTTCGGCAACAAGAGCTGAGTCAGAGTAATGCATGAAATTGTGCTACCGATGAGCTTTTTTTGAATATTACTGAAAACGCAAACATAATTATGAAAATGCTGAAATTATAATCCCTTAACTGTATCCGGTTAAGAAATTTAATTAATTTATATTTATATATTTAACTCAATTGTTAGCTTTTTTGGTAGTGGCACAGTAGTGAAGTGTATACATAGAGAGCTCTTTATCACTTGTGTAGAAAACACTATGTGACATGCTTAAAGCAATGCTGTATACCCACTATAATGCACATACAAACTATATATAAATATAAATATATTTTTATTTAT
>JAGVSQ010009574.1:0-13527 GCA_022683975.1 Rhyacophila evoluta
CTTTATCTACCTAGCTAATTAAGCTCACCTCGGCGGAGGGAGAAAACTTAGGATACTCATACTGGGCCATACATACCTGAACCGATTAAAAACATAAAATCTTTACCCTGAATTAAAATTCGTTTTAACTCCTTAACAACTGGCGTATAGTGGAATAAGCTAATTTTGGAACTGCCCCCTCATTTGTTTGTTGTATGGTATACGAGGTGTTGCTTTGTCATGAGGGATATACTGTTTAACCGGACATAGATGAACAAAAAAATAATTGAAAATCAATTAGACCAATGAAAAAGGCATTTTATTTATGTATTTATTATCTATAAATTATGTTAAGCAGTAAAATTAACTTTTTGTGAACTACCCAGCACATTTATAATATTAATAACATTTATAGGACTCACTTGGTATATTTTAAAACATTTAAAAACTGTGAGAATTTTTATTTAAAGACCGCTTTTATGAAAGCTGTTATATATGCACTCAATTCTCTTTTTATACGGTTTTGAAATAATAGAATACAAGAAAAAAGGCAGATTATTTTTTTAAGCTGATTTTTTACATTAACAAAGTTTATTAATGTTAAAATCTCGCTTAATTAATGTATTATTTTAAAATTCAAATCATATTATACCCAGTTAACAATTTGATATATTATAGATGAACTTTAAAAAGATGTTACACTGTCAAAAATTATGAAAAACATGGAAAAAAATACTATTGAGAATTGTCATAAAAAACCCATAATAAATGGGGCACGTTTATTGTGTAGTAGTGAGTCGGCGTGACTTAATAATTGTGTTAATTGGTATAAAATATGACATTCAATATATCATGAAATTAATAAATTTATATGATGTGAAAATTAAACAATAAAAATAAAAATGTGGGCGTTCGTTTGTTAAAAATCTTAAATCTCCGAAAGTTCTTCACCGATTCAATTTTTTACACAACGTTTTATTTAAATATACGCGTGTTTTTGTATACATATTACTTTATAGATGTCACAGCTGTGACAGGTAAAATCATTTCAAAAGACTGAGCCACGGCAACGCGTGACGAGGTGCAGCTTGTTCTAAATAAAAATTAATCACATATATTTGAATGGAACCTATCTACCATTTTACATAAACACCTTGTCTTTTTTACACGATGTCCTCCGGAACATATTCCTCGTGTAAAAAAAGAATTGGGGGCATAATGATTTAATTGCATAATAAATAAATTAATATTTAAACAACCTGTGAAATTTCAATGAACGAAAATGCTTTTTATAATTATATTTCACGCCATACAAAAATAAATTTAAGAAAAAGTATTAGTAAATTATAAATAAAGTATCTTGAGTCATTTCAGTCACGCTATGTGGCGTCCAAATGGGTTGAACCTTATACACATAATATTTCTAGTAATGTAATTACATGTATCTCGTGTGGCATTGGATTAAACTATTAAAACGATTCTAATTTTATAATTATGCCTAAAAGGAAAACATCAAACGGTCAACATAGAAATGATATGGAATTAAGAAGATTGCTTATAATTATTATTTTAAAACGTCATGGTAACAATAATAATGATGATATAGGTAAGCCAGTACTTAGCGAAGTACATTTTTAATAAAAGTAACATGCGAGAAGAAAGTTTGTCTTATGATATCCAGGCCTCTTAATGTTCTGTGCGTAAACCACATCTTCTCAAAATTTACGTTATTAATTAGCTTGAATAAAAGTTTTACTTTTATTTATAATTGTTGCTTTGGGTTAGTGCAGTCTAAAAAATTCAATAAAAAACTACAAGAAGTAAAATTCTCTCCTATTTTATATTGTCTGTAGAAATGAATAAGGATGTAATTCTCGCTTTTTTTTAAAACAGATTTTCTCCGATAGTTGCATCCATCAATGTATACTATATTTATGCCGCGGCGACAGAGCGAATGCAAAATAGCTATAAACAGGTGAGTGAGCAAGTTTTTGTGACGACAATATGTTGTCACGCTGCTTAATTAGTCCCTTACTCACTCATTTATTTACAGATTGTTTACAACTCTGTTACCGTCGCTTTGCCGCCGTTGCTCCGCTATCGTGCCCACGGTCCAATACGCTTTCTTTGAAAAGAATGTAATCTGTAAATGCTGAAATTAATATCAGATTGGTTAAATAAAACACCAGTTTTACTATTTAAGAATATCGAGGATCTTTCTATTTAATATTTTGACTTTGGTCCAAAATCATTCCATAGACATTTTGCCTTCTGTAAAATTTGTTTTGTACAGGTTACGCCCTTTTGCCTTTCTGGAATCCATATGTATATTAATTTTTTAACATTATTAAATGCTCTTATTAGTATTTTTCATTGCTAATGTCTCATGATGGATCAAATAAACACAAGCAAGCTTGTAATCGATGGAAAGCCTTTGGTCGTGGGCTTAAATATCGAAGTCATTTATTATTAAATCTGTTTTACATTGATGTATTTTTCCACTTAAAGCCGTTATACACCAAATAAAATAATTACAAAAGAACCACACTACAGGACAACCATAATTTACATAATCCTCACAATTCATTAAAACATATTTTTTAAATCATGAACAAAATTTTAAAATTATAAAAAAAAATAATAAAAGAGTATTTCGTTTACACTTTTTCTTGCCGGTTACAGAAATATTTCTTCCTGTTGTGTCATAAAAAATACGTAACTAAATAATAATTTATTAACAAAAATATCAATTGAGTTCAAAGTTTGAGAATATTCTGCTGTGAGTCTACTTATGGCCTACAGTTTTCTCTACATTATCGTTAGATTATTTATAAGGCGCCTGCTACTTAGTAGTATAAGCAGAAAGATGTAGTGTAATATATTATAAATGATAACTATATTATGTATACTTAAATGCTTTGTAATGTTAAAGTTTCTTATCAGATATTTTTATCTAAAAGGTCTAAATATATGCGGAACTATAATATAATACATTAAAATTGACCATGAAAATTCTAGCCGACAAAAAAATAATTAACATCGTAAAAACAGTAATACAGTAGCCAAAAATCCAAGTCTCGTATCTTACCCATTATTTTGATGGATCATTTGTCTATAATATAAATATTTTGTGGAGCATATGGATATACATAGTGTGAAGATATCGACACCGAAAGTGGAGTATGTATATAGATCTCCGCAATGTGAAGACGTTTTGACAGATTATTTTTCACGAGAATCGTTTGTCAGACAATTATTGATTAACCCACATGAGCAGCCAATCCTGCATTTTTAGATTTGTTTAAATCTGACAAATGGGAAATCGAACCCGCATTGCCCAGATTGCTAGGCGCGAACACTACCAACTACACTACCGGAGAGAGAAAGTATTTACAGACAATAAACATAAATTAAGTTAATTTATAAATCATTTGTTTAAAAAGCTAACCTAACTCAATTTAAATAAATATAATATTAACAAAAAATCGTATTTAGCTCGCGCTTTACTGTACTGAAAGGTATACGGTGCTGGACCCACGCATCCAGCTATAAATTTATATTTTAAATTAATCTGCCAGATCAATTATTGTGATTAGCTTTGGAAATAATTTTACTATTTATTAAAAAACAAATTATATAAAATAAGCGTAAGAAATGAAAAATATATCGGCAGAAACAGAGAAGTGACATTCCAAGACAGATGTCGATCATACACCGAACAACCGTCAACAATACTCCTTCTTTTCCTTTCTTAATGATAACATTCAAATGAGTGAACAACGCTACCCGTCACACATACCAACGTGATCCAATACACTCAATCATACAGGTGCTTGATTTAACACACAAGAATTATTTCTGTTAATATTGATCAATATTTTTGATTTGTAATGACATCTTTTAAATTATATGGGTATTGATAAGGCAAATGAACACCTTGCAATCGGTATATTTGGAGAATTAAGTTAATATAGAAGTACTGATCACTTACTATCTATCACAGGGCAGCATGCGTTTGGGAAAGAACGATATTTGTTTAAAAAAATTACAAATGTTTATCGTTACTTTATTCAATGATATCAAACTACTTACAATCGAAATATAATATGATGAAATGTAAATTTTCGCAAGACAAATTGTTATCAATTTCGTGACACTCAAATTTTTGAAGTTGCCTGGTACAAACACCTTTTTTCATAAATATTCACGTCAAAAAACTGCGGAGGAAAGATTGAAGTGAAGAACTCTTCTCCTAAAGTCTAGGGGCCGTATTGTATCAAAACAGAAGTGTATTTGGAAGTAACTAAATATTCAAAGAAATTTAATTAATTTTACCGTTTTCTAAAAAGAATCTTCACATAATTAAAAATAACACATGCATTAATTAATCTTTATTAAAGTGGCTATGATTATTAATTAGCCAGCGATTTATATCACCCGTTTAATGTATAAAAATTACAATATAGACGCAGAGCGATACTTGAAAAACACGATAAATCACTCTGTTCTCGCGTGTATCACAACATTATCAATTGTTCATATCTAAAGAAGCTAATTGAAAACAATGGCATAATAATTATTATTGTGGTCGACAAATTAATCAGGGAACTGAATTGGTAACATAGTACTGCATCAAGATTCTCTTCGTAATATTTTTATGCATTTGTTACAAAAGAAACATATGAATGTATCTTTTTCATCAGTAAATTAAAGCAACATGACAATAACAATTGCATTTCATAATTAAACTCAACCGAGTGATAAGTTTAATTAGCTGAAGTGTGTCATGTTGTTAACGCAGCAATAAATTATAAATGATATCTAATAAAAAATACTTTATTTTTACATTCTCGGTTAATATTTCATGTAAAAAATCAGGGCCGTGTGGTATATTTTCTCAGTATAATGCAAGTCTTTAAAATTTCGCCCCTCTCGCTCACCGAAATCACGTTCATCTGGTTTCTTGTTATGTTTAGGTCTTTTCATTAGGCATTTTCGACGACGGCGCCCTCACGTGGTTCGTACGTTAAATGGCCACGTTACATAATACTCCACATTCGAAGCGGACATCTCCACACTGTGTAAATTCACATGATCCACTTTCGTAGCAGATATGTTAGATGAAGATTAATAACAATACTAAGTACGTGAATTTTAGAGCAATAAATAAATTGAGTGGTATATTTCCAAAGTGAACTTATTCCACTATGCCAAAATCTAAAGAAGAGTAATTTGTACGAACAGATATTTTTTGTATAGAAGAATCATATAGCACGTTGTTCAGTGCTATTTTTATTATTAATTATTTTTCCTACTGATTTTATAGGCTATATCGGGGATTTCCAAAGTGTGTGCCGTGGTTTCATTACAAGGGTGCCACGAAATTTTATGCGCGAGTTAAAAAAAATGAGAAACCTGATTATTCTGGAAAAAAATAAAAAAAATAGTAGCGTGAGTTTTTAGGGTGCCGTGGGAAAATCTTAATTCAAAAAAGGTGCCGCGATCCGAAAAAATTTGGGAAGCACTGGCCTATATAATTCTTCCATAAAATAAATACTTGTCCAAAATATTCTCCTTTACATTTTGGCAGAATGGAATAAGTCCACTTAGGATAGGTATATTGTTTAATTATAATAATTATTATATAATATAATATAAACTATTTAATTATCATTTATATTGGTCATTGTGCGTGGTAGGTATGTTAAGTGGTGACGCAGGGCGAATCAAAACGAGATAAGTATCAAATTGTAAAGTGCATTGTTTACGAAGGAATGAGCTTGCTAACAAAACTAATGAATGTGCGTGGAGTGTTTAATTAAACCCCAGCTCTCGGAGAAATTATTGATCGTTTGGGCTGATTAAGGGGCGGGCAGCGGCATGGCGTCGACTCGATAACAACACACACAGTTGGTGCCTTTTTGTTTTCTTCCGACTCATTTGATGATTGTTTTTTCTTTGTCTTGCTGACCGTCCTATTGTTTGAGTCAGCCCAAATAAAATCAATCTGATTGGTGTCATACGATTGTGCTTATAACTATATATTACATCGACTGTATAAAGGAAAAGGACATCCTCAGTTTTTTCAAAATAGATTCCTTCGATCTATATATATATATATATACAACTTAATACACGTTACATCAAAAGAATATATCCTGCAAATGCCGAATTAGTAACATTTATCGTCATAGTATAATTGGCAGTAGCAGATTTAGCACTCACGAGGCCCCAGGCGCTATTCAATTATGAGGCCCTTATGCCCTAGGCGAAATCGATTTTGATTTTTTTTAGATATCATTTTTGTTGAATATTTAGTGGCTATGTGCGGAACTGATACTTTTGAGTACTCGTAGGCACCGGTTATTTTTAGTAAGTACCCGATACTAAGTATTGGATATTTTTGTACTCATTAACTTTTGTAAATATGTACTCACAATTGGGAATTTTGCTTTATCGTTTTTTTGGGTCTTAATTTTTTGTACGTTCATCGGGATTTTTGTCACAAGACCTTCTTTTTAGGTCTCACGTTATAATGTCTACCTCAGTCCAGCAATCTGTAATGAGGCAATTTAGAGGCCGCTTCAATTGTTGGGCCCCAAGCACGCGCCTGATGCGCCTATAAGTAAATCCGCCACTGATAATTGGATTGAGGCAAGTCACCCATAAGATAAAATTGAGTTTGACTCATATCAATGGCTTGGAAATTTTACAGAAGACTATCACTTATGAAAAACATATTTTAAACGATTTAGAGCACAGGCACGATAGATCTGCGGCGGCAGAGCGACATCAGCAAAGCGTCAGTAGCAGAAATGCAAAATAGCTATAAATAGGTGAGTGAGCAATTGAGCATGTTCGGCAGCGTGACAACACGTTGCCGTCACAACAACTTGCTCACTCATCTATTTGTAGCTAGTTTGCATCTTTCGTCGCTTTGCCGCCGTCGATCTGCTATCGTACCCGTAGCCTTAATTATAAAACTGCTTACGAACGACACACTTTTTACAGAACTAAATACAAAATAGTTGAGACATATAGGCCTGAGCCAGGGTAGGTCTGAGATCCGAAGGAATTCAAAAAGTGTATTATGTTGTATACATGGTAATTACCGAAAAAAGCTATTTGGAGAAACTGGCAGTTACGTCCTTTTAATTTCTACAGTTGATATATAACCTATAAATAAAAATGGTTATAATTTTACACAGTTTAACGATGGAACTAATAATTAGTCTTTGCAACATATAAAGTTGACGAGCTAATATTAGATAATATACTCCAGGACTAAGTGAATATTTTGAATGCCAAGTAAAAAAATCTTTTGTTGATGCTAAATCTACCCTTGTATATCATTATTTATTCATTTTCACGTTACATAATAATGATCGGCTTACGAAGCGCTGCTTGTGTAGGTACAAGGCGCTTCATTGAATATTTAATTTCACCAAAACAGACACCTCCATTCGATAACTCAACCTTTGATACAATTTGTGCCTTAATTTATTCAATTTCCTTGAAGGAGACAACTCTCTAGGGAAACTGTCAATCAATGAGGCTCCCAAGACAGAGCTTTTCAAATAAAGCCTGCGATAAAGAAAATTAATTATCTCCCGTCAACACAAATATTCGTTAAATCATCAAAAAACTTTCAACTTCTTCAAATTGCTTGTAATATAAAATGTTGACTTAAGAAAATAAACAACCATAGTAACCACGCTAGTAATACAGGTATTCTTCAAGATACGCGACATCGCCTAACGTGAATTTTCACCTACGCGATTTTCCAAAAAAATCTAGAGTAGGCCTGGATGAAATAAAATTGAGACTAAATATACAATACGCAAGCTTAACACAAAAAAATGAAACCATAATTTTTTGAAGTAACTCATCGACGGTGAAAACGAAAAATGACGTAAAATAGCGTTGTTTCGATACATCAATGCATACAACTTAATACACGCTCTATCACAAGGATGTACGCTGCAAATGCCAAATTAGTGTCAAAAAGTGTCTTTGAAAAAAGGAATTTCACCGGATTTTCTTAAATAACTTATTACATTAATATTAGATTGGCTAAATAAAACACCAGCTTTGGTCTTCATCCATTTTAAGAGAACGTTTATTTAACCTTTTCAATGCCGGGAGGTGTTCATATGGCGGGACTCAAAGGGCTGGCAATTTCTTTAAAAATCAAAACATAATAATTACATCTTCTGCTGTGTCGATAATTCTTAACAATATGTCGCGGCTTAATATTGTATTTCACTATGATTTCAAGAAATATCACTCTGCGTTTAAATTATTTTTCGTACTTAAAATAGTCAACTTGGCTAGATGTTGAGTGTACGGTTTTCCGGGATTATAGAGCGTGTTAACGCGCTTATGACATAGAATCGGTTAATATTTTTACTTTGGCCTGAAGTCATGAAATAGACATTTTTTTGTTACAGGAACAATGCTATGGTAACATATACTATGATACTCATATTAAGCGATTTAGAATTATATTTTTCTCTTAAAATTGTGTCTTCTCTTCACTTATATACTATTTATAAAAGAAATTGATAAACTTGTATTTATCTTTAAAACATTCTTCAATGTATTTTTTAAAATAAATATTAAATAAAAATCAATTTCAAATATGTAAGACATACTGTACCTACAAAACCCATTAGTTTATGCCTATACTATTATATACTAAGCATCAGAGTTAGGTGTTGTCGTAAAATCACCCTTATAATTGTTTCTGGTTCGCTTATCTTAATCCAATAAAGATCATTTGCAATTACTGCTATAATCCTTTGAATAATTAATTAATAACGTTTTCAGGTCATTACTCTTTCGATTAATATTATATATTCACAATACATCCTGGATGATTAATTTCAATCATTTATAATTAAGTATTGAAGATTATGTACACTTCTCATGTCTGATTATTGACGAGGACTAACCAGGGGAATGGTTAAAATTTAAAACCTATCAATATTATATGAATCAAAAAATGAAAGATGAGGAGGCACAATTTTTTTTTGCGAGGTGTAGTAGGAAAAAGGTTGGAAACCGCTGATCTAACGTAAAATATTCTTAAAAATAATATTATTACACTAAACCCATCCCTGGATAAATCGGGCTGAATCAATTATTATTTATTTTCACTGATAATTTGGGAAGCTCTTCATCAGATGATGTCTAATAGACAAGTGTTGTTTTCTCATCAATAGTTAGTTCACTTTGGATTGTATATTCAGTTATGCATTTTCATTGATAATGGTGAATTCTAAAATTTCGATTCCGCATTATATATAATCTACAATAATACTAATGGAAAATTTTAACAAGTCAATAAATGGAGAAAACTTTTATTAATGCTTTAAAAACACAAAATCAACAAAAAATTTGCCAAATCTCCAGCTTTCAATTTTAAAATACACCGTATTTGTATAACATCAGTCAAATTTTATTTAAGAAAAAAAAAGTATTCGAAACATTTCTCTTATTGGAATTTCAATTATAAAATAAGACTTTTTTATACGTATGCATATACCATATTCACTCCCAAAGTGAAGCATATGGATCTACACAGTGTGAAGATATCCACTCCGAAAGAGTAGTATATGGATCTCTGCAATGTGAAGACGTCTTAACAGATTATTTTTCATAAGAATTGTTTATCAGACAATTACTCAACCCAATGGGCATCCAGTCCTCCAGATGGGAAATCGAACCCGCATTCAACGGATTACTAGACGCGCGCGCTACCAACTACGCTTAACGGGGAGATTATGTATAAACTTATTTTAAAATAGATCCTACACAATTCTCAATTCTGAATGAAGTTGTTTTATGTTGTAATAAATTGAGTTCTATGTGTTTTACATCTTCTACTTAATCAGTCGATTATTTTAATCAAATGCTACAAGTTCCTTAATTATTATAACACGCGACCTCCACTTCATTGATATTAATTTATCATATGCAGTTGCGTAGCTACCGATGAGCATATTGTTCCAGGCGCCTGAATCAAAGAGGGCGCAAAATGTCATTGGACACAGAAAGTTATTGGAACAGAAATCACAAATTCTAGAAGGAAATTAAAACTTTGAAAGTAGCGTGATACGAGAAATACAAGACATCATACGAGGACCAATCATTTTACTTGCTTCGTGGCGCTGAATTTGTAGTTATGCCACTGATCAGATGGTAATATAAATCAATGTGCAAAATTAAACTTAAACATTCCGTTACAATATCAAATATATTACAGCTATAATTGATTATACTTTTGAGATGTATAGTAAAAATCTGTTTACACAGGTACGACTGAACTATTGTCCCAAGTCATTGTTTTCCCTCCCTTAAAGCCTTTCTCGTTCATAATTTAATTGGAACAATCAATTCGCTTTTCTTCGCGTTGACTTCCTTGTTTGAAAGCTTTTTAGGTACTCAAATTGACCTGTTAATTTTCGGCCATTATCACTGAATAAATTATTCCAAGAAAACTCTTGACTTATATAAACGTCTTATTTGTAAGGCGAACAACATTGTATTTTTTTTTATAAATAATTAATTGAAGAAAAATACTTTTCGGTGTCAGTAAAACTTGTGAAGTAATTTATTTTATTGTTCGGGTTATCAAACACATTATTATCTAAAAGCGCGTCGTCACTAATTTTTTTATAGAAAAGTATAGAGTCAAAACAAGAAAACCCGTTTTACCTACGACGATATTTTTTTTATTCTGTTTGTCTGCATTGTTCAAATATTTGCCATATTGTTTTCCATTAATATAATCATTTATATTGTTTCCAAGTCATGTATAAATTAAAAAGCATACATTTAAACTCAGATAATATCATACACACACAAATGCGCAGAATTTTTATTCTTATTGTGTGTTTTATTCCGCCATGTCTTGTCCGAAAGTCAATCACATAAATCTGTACGGTGTGAAGATTTTCACCCCAGAGATGGAGTAATAGATCTCTGCAATGTGATTCCATATCCTGATAGTTGCTTTTTTCAGCCAGTTGCTCAACATTACAACAAGATATGGGAATCAAGCCCGCATTTTCTGCATGCCAAGTACACACGCTAATCTTTCCATTACCGAAGAGCAATATAATATAAAGAGAATTTTTTAATGTCTCTGGAGCTTAATGCAACGATATTGACAGTTTTTTCATTAAATTCTGATATTGTATAGTTTGATATATATGGAATCATTTTTTTCATGAGCCGATATTAATGAAGGATATATTACACAAGTTATACATTAAATTTACTTCTGAAACACGATTCATTTGAAACTAATATATATTATTGATAGGACAGTTTTTGTGTTATTATTTTTATTATTGTATTATTTTTTATATATATCTGTGGTCCAATACTAGAAGTTCCATATACTAGCCATTACAAGTACTTTAAAATATTCTCTCATTAAATATAAAATATTATTATAATAAACTCGTTAATAGATATATTTATATATAATATAGCCAAACATTCATGACATTTTCAATCTCTTAAAGCAGCGGCTTCCAATTGTCAACATTTTAAAAATATTGTTTAAATGTCATTATATATATTAAAAAAATAAAAGGTGGGGATGCACGGACTTTTTTTTTGGGAGGCGTAATATCAAAAAGGTTGGAAGCCGCTGGTTTAATCTTAAAAGTAATCTCTGTGAGACGTGCAACTTTTGATATAAAAACAATAACCCGCTTATAACATTAAACGAAATATAAAAAATATATATTATATAACGCAATTTATTATAAAATATTACAACCGACTTATATTATTTTATTATCAACTCATTGTGATATCAATAGCCGATTGATGATATTGTTGACAGTTAAAATATCCGGTTTTCACTGTATTTGTGATAGAATCTTCTAGAGATGGAGCACGGATGATATAAAATATTAAGCATATCGATTGTGGAAAGGAAAAAAAACGTAACCCACAGTTTTTTACAGTAAGCACAAAAAACTTCATTTTTATGATTAACCAAAGTCGAAATATTAAATAGACACAATCTTGGAGTGCAAGAAAACTAAGACTGGTGTTTTTTTTTTTTTACCCAATCTGATATTATAATTGGGCGAGTCTTAAAAAAACGAGAAACCTTCAATTTTCGATCCAATTTCGAAATAATCTGAGATTTCAAAATTCGACTGAAATTCGAATTCCGATTTTTTTTTCCTCAAAATTTACAATCCCTAATTATAACTGTGTCCGATTTATGCGGTTAGATACATTGTGACGGAAGAATCAATCTGATAGGTATATTAATTGACTATCCACGCGATGTAACTAAGTATGCGATATACGAGTTAAGGGTAAACGAAGACTCAAGACGGATTCTACGGTAGGATTACCACAAGGAAGACATTCATATCCAAAGCTGTAGCCCAGGATCAACTGAATCAGTGACGTCGAATTCTCTAATAATAAAATTTAATACGCAATTAAAATAACATAATATTACATTTACTGACTTCACAAATACTAAAATTTATCTCAATTCTAAATATTTTAAATTTTCCTAGAGTTTTATGTTACAATGTGCTGCTCGAACGATCTTTTTGAATAAATTAATATTTTAATGAAGGTATTTCAACATGAATCCTCTTCATTTTCTTCACAAAGATACAGCGGATTTCATTATATTATATGTATATACACTAACGTTTTCCTTAATTAGATGGAATTCTGTAATATTTACTTTCGGCAATTTTAATATTAAATTTCAAACATTAATCTCACGTTTCATGCTGTTTTATATCCACGATAAGCTGGATTGTACAATAAAATAATCATAGTAAATAAGTAAAGTGGTCTCGCCATATGAGAGCTTAGTACACGCATTTTGGTATCGGAAGCTGCAGGTTCAAATCCATGGCTGAGAGATTTTTTTAAATTCAAATATGCAAGACAGGATGCCCAACAGATACTAACAGTTTTCGTGAAAAAATCTATCAAAATAAGTCTGCGTAGATACGTATTCTATATATCTGTAGTTGTCATATGCACACTGTTGAAAAACGTATATTCATTGCACTTTACTTGATAAGCACAAAAAATCTGTATGCTGTCTATGATTATTTAATTGAAAAGTATTGCAAATCAATGGGTTAGATATTTGCATCTTGTTTGTTGTTTTTGATTTTTATTTGGAACTTGTATGCTTCAGCCCAAGATATAAATGTTTACAACGTTTTTTCTACATTTTGGACTTCAGCTTTTATGCTAATATAGTAAATATTTAATGCACAAAAATATCTACAGGTAGTCCTCGGCTTAAAACGTAAAAATAAATGGCATTTTTAGAAAAAACGCGAGAAAACACTTAAACTATTTCTCAAAAATAACACCTGCGGCCATTTTTTTATGAACGCTTGGATCCATTAGAGTTATACATTATACATTCTTAACCTTTCTTTCACTGTGTGTAAGCTGCGTTCATGTTGCGTTTAATTATGTGATTATTTCTGCAAATATGCAGAGTTCATATTTTCGGAATTTCTCCATGATACATAT
>JAGVSQ010009576.1:0-13524 GCA_022683975.1 Rhyacophila evoluta
CTCCTGGGACACTTCTGGCACTTATGAAGAGCGCCTCACGTTCGTTACGCCACGGGATACGCCCGCATAACGGGTGTGGAGACGTAGCGGGTTGTGAAAGGGAAAGCAAGTCGCAGGTCCCTGATTGTTGTGTAATCAATCTCAAACGATGAAATTATCAAATAAGTAAAACAATCTGCTGTGGACGATGTAACTTATTCAAAGCGAAATACTTTTTAGATGTCAGTATATTTTATTATTTACAACAGTATATGTTTGAGACATTTCCACGATACGTTATGATTGTAATATTACAACATTTTAAGCGAAAATTTCGATCTGTGTTGCGTTTTTCCTCTTTCGGAATTCGGTTGGAAACAACAAAAAACACACTTGGATTATTACGAATATTGATACAAACAATATCATCCGATATTTAATAAATACGCTTAATGTGATCAGGTACTATGTATACTATCTACGTCTCAAAACAAGTAATTGTAGTAAATGTAAAAAAATTGTCAAAACGGAATTTTTATATTTTATGTTCATATTCGACTGTATAGTTTGACAAGACCTCCAATGTTCCTTATTGCACCTAAATTGAAGATAGAAGCCTCTAATGTACCATGCCCTATTATGATACGATGCAGTTATTTCACTCTCCTGAAAAATTTCAAAATTGTCCCATCGGAGATCAACGACAATATATTGTCCTGAATCAGGCAGGATTGGTTAATGATAAAACGTGACTTTGTTCTCTCAACAGACAGAAGCAGAGCTAAATTTTTAGAAGCTGTATTTAAGATGATAAATTTATTTGTATAGATCGAATAAATATAGTTTATCTACTAATTTATAATCGATTGGACTTCGGTGGTGCGAAAAGAAGCGGATGGTATAAATTTTCCTTAAATATATTGTACAGATGTTTTTAAGTTATAAACGTTTGTTGAAAGACAAACATTGGTGACTGTAAAAACTATAAAATATAGCATGAAGAATAAAAGTGATGTTTATATAGCGTGAAGAAAAAAAGTCGTGCAAATGGTTGGCGCGAGTGCTAGAAGTTTTGTATGGTATTTTATTTATTATGAAATTTAATACTGGTCAGCGGTTTTAATTATGACCCAATCTCCTATCAGGGATGACCGATCGCCACTCAAAAACGCCGCTTGTATTTGAGTACGCCATAAAACACTGAAATGCAAATAAATGTTGTTTTTATTTTTGAAAACCGTGTTTGTGTTCATGATTTAAAGGAATCATATTATTTTATTTACGAATTATTATTATAATTTTTAAGGATAAGAATTTGGTATTTATTTTTATTGTTAAAATAATTAATTTACCTCCAGAAAGAAATGTTTATAGTGTGAGTGAGCTTTTTTCAAGATATTATTTATTTAAAAATAAACGTCACTCTTATCAACGTCAATTAATGAATGTTATTTGAGGTGGCATATTTCGAAAGTGAACTTATTCCAATATGACAAAATCCTGAAGATCTTGGTATTCTAGTTTCTTGAAGATCCTTGGAAAGCAAAGGATGTATACGATGTTATTAAAATATGATGTTATGAATTTGGATGGTTGAAACTACCGGGTGACAGAGTAAACGGGAGGCACCACATGATTACCATATATGATGAGTGTATTTCAAATATGGCTCCTTTATATTTATTTTTTAACCATTTTCGCTCCCAAATGTGAAGATATCCAATCCGAAAGAGACTCCTCTTTCGGATATACTCATATGGATCTTTGCAATGTGAAGACGTCTTGACAGATAATTTTCACGAGATGGGTAATCGAGCCCGCATTCCCCGGGTCGCACGCTACCAACTACGCTACCCTAGAGACTTATACACATACTTTTTTTAAATATTCTCCTTTAAATTTTGGCTTAGTGAAATAAGTTCACTTTCACTTATACCTCTCATTTTTGAGTTTCGTATAAACTAAAATTATTTATTCAAATATTTTTATTTATTACTTGGGTGATAGGGAACGTATTTAAAAATTGCGATACTACTAATAAAAATGAAATTTATTCTATACGTAGTCTAAAATACAGTCAGCCTCTTGAGAAATGTGAGCAATATGTCCAATTCATCGAAGACATCGAAAGATTAATATGATGATATTATGTATGATGATGTTATGTTATAAAATATATTGAAACGTCTTATCTTCTTTATAGACCGTTAATGCGTGATTAGTTTTATGTTATTTTGGCATACAACGTGACGTCGTGCGTCATCTCTAACCCTAAACAAAGACCATGCAAGTTAAGGGTACCTTTTTTACCTAAATAGATACATCAATAATCTCTAAAGGTCGTGGGAGCCTACCACAACCTTACGGGACAAACGTTTTTTCTTTAGGTAAAACTATGATAATATACACCGCTTGATCTAAGAAAAGAATGAATACATAACGGATACCATGGATAACATACGTTTTGGTTTTCTGTGACAATAAAGTATCGTGTTTTATTGATGTGATGATAGACTCCACGCTTTTATATTACCTGTTTAACTTTGTATGCCACGCTGTTCTAAGCTTTGCTTAACTTAATCAAGTAGGTACTAAATTTTACGACATTTAAGTTATTATTCCAATCTATCAAAGATTTTGGAAATAAATTATTTATGTTGATATTGTATTAACAGTATTTATGAGTGTGTAATAGCTATAGATACAATTGATTAACGCGTAGTTATAATTGCGAGATATTTTGGGGTCATTTATAAGGAATCAAACCAGCAATATATGAGTCCGAATCGCGCATGCTAAGGTCTCAGCTTTTGGCAGACAGTTTACTTTACTAATAGTGTATTTTTTTATCTATCAATAATAATGAAAAAAACATTCAATAGTTGCTTGAAAAATATTTAAAATAACGACATTTAATGATTTATTTGCTGTGAGAATATCGTGAATATATATCGCTATGTAAGCAAAAACGTTACTCAACTTTATCCTGCAATACGTAGAAGATACTCAAGGTATATTCAGTAGCACATTAGGTAACATCACTTATTCAATTAGCACAAATGCCTGCACTTTTGGTACGTGTTTATTTCGTCAATATAATAAAATGTGTAACAAAATTATCGTGTGAACTGTTTATCTTATTATTTTGTTGAATATTTTCTCGAAACCATACATTATACATGATTAAAGTCACACAAAATTTAAATATAAACCACCAAATGTCTTATTCCCACGTTAATACCGCTTTTTATTAAATAATAAAATGTGACGATTAACGGGCCAATGCGATTTGCATACAGATTGTTTAATTTTCTTTGAGAATTCTCAATAAAAATAATTACAAGTCTTTAAGGGGAGCTAGAGGCATTCCTGACTAAATTTTTCCATTGTTCTGAGTAATTTCGTCATCACACGTGTCTCGTACTGCGACAAACAATGATGTTAAGATACAAAATGGTGTATGTACGTTGCGACAAAATGACTATTATATAAGTGAATGGGATAATACAGTTTAGCAGGTATGTTCTAGGAATGTAATAATAATACCAAAGGTAAGATCTTTAACCCTGAAATTAACAGTAAAAACAAAAATACAAAAATGTAGTTACGTAGTAATTGTTTCAAATAAAAAATTACGCTTCAAAATAAAGTACTTATTTAGAGTACTACAATATGAAAATTGAACACAGCATATTATTTTTTAGTTTCCATGACAAATGAACACACGATAATTACGCGAAAGAGCGGTAGGAACGAGACAATTGTTCACGTCACAAATGCGCACATATATAACTGGTCAAACAAAAAATACTACTTTTTTACTAAGGACTTAACCACTGACTTCATTTTTTAAATATTATTTTGATTGAACCATGTGCGTTCATTATGATCACCTTGCTATATATACATATGAGTTTTTATATCATTCACAATTGCTTTGCTACCACAATTTTATTTAACAACTTGATTTATAATATTACATAATCGTATAATATAACATTACAATTCATCGATTAATTATACAGATTAGCATAAATATCAACAACAAGGTCCAACTTTGTAGCAAGTAATAATTAATTATACTGAATTATAATTTTTGAGGTCAACAGGTGATATTACTAGCTACTTCAGTTGTCATGCTATAATTAAGACTTTTGTATTATGATAAAAATGATTAAAAATAATAGTATTGAATCGCTTCACGGTGGATTAACTAACTATTGACATATGTCGCCTGCTGTGAACCACATGCGTTATCCAATACAACTATTTCTAAACAAAGAAAAAACTAAGACCAATATTGTAGTAATTTCTCGCAAAAATATTAATTATCACCTGTGCTTGAAGTAAAGATGCAGTATATAGCATACGTAAGAAGATTTGTAAAATACTTTTAGTATTTATCTGTTAAAATACAATAAAAATTAGAGGTAAATTGTTTTAAAATTGACAGGGAACAGGATCTCTTCGGTCACTTTAGGGTTAATGTTAACTCTCTCCATTTACAACACCGTGAAGGCGAAATATCCGTTAGTGTAAATTTATTTTGAGATCCTCGTGACAGATAGATAAATGAAAATTCGCTAATCTTTTGTGTTTCAGGTCCTTAATGTTTCTAAATCTCTGCAAAGCGAAGACTAAAAGAATACCAAGAAAAATACAATAGAAGGTATGTGTGTACTTAATAAAAACAATAAAACTCATGGTTGGTTGGACCCACCGCACGCTTAGTATGATTTTGAACGAAGAAAGTAATTCTAATGTAATAAATAGTTGTAAAAAAAAAATGTAAATTGTCTTCATACATCTTACATATACGTATGCACTTATCTGAATTTGGTATTAATATAAAATACATTTATTATTAAAATAATGTATGATTAAATACAAACAATTATTTCAACATACGGTATGTTATCAATTAATACAAATAAATTCACTACAATTTGCTTATTAGAGTATAATAGATTAATGACGGCAATGTATTGACAAAATATTTTAAACAATCATTTGGTCGATCGAGTCATTGAGCATTCAGTTCTGAAATTTTTATTTTGTATGGATTTGAACTCGCAAATTCCGGTGTAGCAAAGAGTTTGCATGTCAACGTAGCTACTATTTACTACTTCAGTAGCTTCACAGTGCTGGTTATGATCAGTGCTGCGTCGTGGGAAGAAGGCACTGTTGCGCAAAAAGTTTTTTGAGCCATCTCTTCACTCTAGAATCGATAATTTATTTAATTTTCTTATAAAAATGGCCCCCGTTATATACTGGTGCCCTTGTGAGGTGCATAACATGCACACTACCATGTCATACCCCTGGAGATGACTAATTAATTCATGAAGGTATGTATAACATTAATTAATAACTGAACTTGTCAACGTGTGTTTTTTTACTAACGCAATATTACATTTATAAATATATCAATTATTATATATATCTATGCTGAATGACGGGTAAATTTACATACCTTTTAAAGCGATATAAGAAATTAGTTTTCAATAAAATTGTGATCAACAATTCGCTTGATACGTGTACCTTATTTTTTATTTTTTCCACCAACGTTTGTTGAAAATGATAAATGTTTAATTTAGATTATCCGTTTATTTCAGGTAATGAATATTTTATTTATCTAATCAAAAATCCCCGTTAGGTTTGTTTTTATTTAGATTATTTAATACAACAGTATCTATTCCAATTGTCTTACAAATGCCGGTGAAAAAAACCTTAGGAATATTAAAAAGCTTCGAGGTCCGGCGCATTTTTACGACGCGTTTAATTCACCTTTTAGTTTTATATCTTTCTGTCACGATATATCAACTCTTCCTTTAAGATTTTATAATATTTCAGACACGTATGAAGCACACGTTGTTTACGGCCATCATAGAAAAATTCACACGCGTATTATATAAATAAACACAACCGTTTGCCGGAATTATTACAATTTTATTAATTTCTCGGAAGAGAAAAACTATTATATTTTTGTTTGTCCTAAAGAAGTTGACAAAAATTTTGTGTTACGAGGAAAATATATGAACACATAACGGTTATCTCTGAATGAGACCAAAGTGAAGGATATAACGTTTCTTATAAATGCAATGAGCTAAGGTAAGCCTTGAAGAATATTAGTTATCACAAAGATATAATATTGTTACTGAATGTTATTTTTCAAATCTATTTCAGATGTTGAGAGCTTTATAAGTTTAAAGAATTTACAACATGTTATACGTTAATAATAAAACATGTTTAAAAACGAATACATTTAATATTTTAAGAGTAACGGTAAATATAGTTTAAAATAAAGAGAGAATTAGAAAAAAGGAAAAGAAAGACAGTCTGTCAAGACTGTTTCTATTCTCGAAATTTATAAAACATCATTTGTATATATAAACTCACTCTCATTCAGCTGGAAGATATATCAATAATCTATGCAATTTCGTTGAAAATAAATATTGTCTTTTGCAGTGGTATGACTAGAAACAGGATAGTATTATTTTATAAATTACGTATGGGTGAAAATAAAGATTACAAGATTTCAATTAATTTATTATTCAATTTTATGTAGTTTATTATATAATATAACATTAGACGATGCTAGTTTATGGTTGGCTCTATTCGGTCAATCACCGTGATTGATAAATAATATTTATCTTATCATACGTCTTTTTGGAGTGATATGAAACACGGTAGGATATTTTGAATCTGCTTATGACGTGCTGGAGACTAAAGAGAAAAGTTGAGAAAAGCTCGATTTGATCTTTAACGTTATTGATAAAAGGGTAATTCTGAAAATATTGATAAATGAAAAAAAAGCAATAATACTGTGTATGACTATGTTGTCATATCACGATATAGTTCGTATTTGATTTGAATGAAATATATTAAGTAACCGTCTATTTAAAAAAAAACTTGTGAAATTTACTGATTTGAAAAAAAAAATATTACATAAATTATATAGCATTAGGTATGGTAGATAAAAATTTCTAATATCAAATATTCAAAGCTTACCTCCAGTCTACGTGCTTGTCTATTTGTGTAAAAACATTGCATAGTTTTGTTAGCTCAAATCGTTTAGATGGGACAGGTAGATTTAGGCTCGAGCAAAAGGAATTGCCGTATTTTTTCACAATAAACGTCCTTTTTGTACCTCTATCCATATGAAAAAATGTTTTGTGCTATAAACACAGGGTTGAATCGAGTTAAACAAAAATATTTTCTTTATAATTGTCCAAGAGCATAAACGCATCACATATATCACTGAAGCGTTGAGAGTCTATGGAGATTTAATATATATAAATCCGTTGTTTTTTATTTCATCAATCCTCAAAAAAAGAAAATACTTAAATAAAGTTGATTAATTAAAACTTTTTATTTATTTCTATACAATTAATAAATTTAAAGTACGTGGGATATTATTATTATTCTATGATAAGAAACATAAATTCTTAAATAAGGCTTTTAAGGAAACGTAAAAATTGTGTCACTTGATAATTTAACCTGAATGTCTTCGAAAGTTGACGAGTAAATGCGTTACAAATTTCTTATATCGGTATAATAACGAGAACACTTACAGAGGGAGCGTCCCGAGTAACCCTCGGTAAGTCTTACTTGTCTGTTCTTTCGACTCATGGGCTTTCAGCATCCTGGATAACCATCAGGTGCTATGATTATATTATATTATGTGTGATGAAAGTATGATATGTAAATCTGGACGCGAGAAATCACAGCAATTTCTTTACTGGAGAGGTAAGATATAAAAAAACTGTGTCCGTACTGCACTAACATTAAGAATCTTAATGATATATATGAACAACTTATTTTATATAAGTCGAAAAATTTCGATAAAATTATAAGAGTAAATTTAAAACAAAAATAGTTCTGCTGATTGATTATATATTTAATTTGATCTATACTGAATGTTTCAGGCGTCAATTAAAAATGAAATTATTATGACTGTAAGAATGTTTTAAATGTAACGAAATTATAAAGCTTTTTAATGAAGCTTCTTATACTTGAAAGGGCTCTTATAATCATTGGCTTGTATTACAGCCCTGAGGTGTCTTGTCTACTAGCCTCGGGTTGTATAGCATGAAAAAACACGAATGCGTATGTATAAAGGTTTTATGATGGGAAATGTTCAAATTTTTGTGATGTTTATGACACGACGCGTTCTAATAACTTTACCATTACAAGACACAAGGGAACGAAATAAATAAAAAAGACACAAAATATTTATTGTTACTGAAATGATTTTTGTATCGATAAGAGATATTTTTGGCCAGTCATTCGTTCTTCATATTTTGCGATAATTTATTTGGATTCTTTATTATAATGTAAAAAATTATTATGGATATTTTTTTCCATTGCGTCTATTCTAACATTTTACTGTAATTATTAACATGAATGTACAACATGTACAAGTAATACAATAAAATAATGAAGTACGTTCCGAAAAGACATATGGATGTCCATAATGTAAAGATGGCCACTTTAGGAATGGAGGATTTGTATATCCACAAAATGTAGACTTAATTTTATTGAGTTTTTTTCACGATAATAATTATAGATATTGTTTGAACTATTAAAAAATCAGCCCAGTATAATGTATCAATTAAAGAAATCTTAGCAGCTGTGGGATTTTAACTCGCAACATCCGAAATTGAAAGGCACCCACTTATCTGTCACCAGGGGACAGACTTAAATAACTCGGCCTCAATAAATAATAAATACGTATTGAAATTTTATTTATTCAAAAAAAAATAGTTATAATCAGCTTCAACAATTAGATATTTAAGTTTGTAATTTATTTTCACATCAGCAGACGAGATACTTGTTTTTTTTTTCATTATATATTGTACAAAGCTATATTTTCCACATTTAGATATTTAGGTTATGTAAATTTATTACAATAAGTGGTCGTGACGTCGTAAAAGCTTCGCAAGTCACAACCATAGCTTTCAAGATTCTGGGTGAGATTTTATTACAATACATTCATTCACATCTCCATCATTACTTTTGTAATCTAATATGATCATGAATTGTTTCAATCAAATGCTCGATTGTTTACATCTAGCTTCTTTTCAATCCTTTTAATCCCAATAATGCTATGTCTCTTTTTACATAGTCAAACTACCTCACGTTAATCTTGGTCGTATTTTTTTTTCGATTAAGTACGGCATATTCCAGGGATAGAGAACACCCAAAAAGTGTTATTTCAAATGTCTTTTAAAAATATTATTAAGCCGAAAAATACTACATGTAAATTAATATAATGACAAGCTGTTTGTAAAGGTATGTAATATTATATCATTATTTATTGTTGTGATTGTTTCAATACTCATCTGTAAATGTATAAGTTGAAGGCAGAATGTTAACAACATTATTTATAGAAATAAAGAAATAGTAGCACATTTCTTTTGTAACTTTTGGATTTAGGACAATTAAAATCTTCTGTTTTAGTTTTATTGTCGTCGGTCTTTAAAATAGGTAAGTGTGTCAGTTCTTCAGTATTGTTTGTATTTTTTTGTTGTTTTACAATGGCTTTTAGTAGATTGCTACCCATTTTTACTAAAAATAAAGTGGGACCAATTGCCCTTTGAGAGACAATCGTAAAAATACAGGGTATTTATGAAATGAGCACCATATAACAATATTTAATGAAATTCGTAACATATTTACCGCGAAGTAGAAGTCTTAGATTTTTAATTTATTGTAATGCATAAAATGGAGGAAAAGTTTTTTAATTCATCAGTACCTACAAAACAAAAACTTGTGATTTCACCCGAAAGCGATATTTTAATGTTAAAACCACTATTTTTCTGCATATGTTAATGGTTATTAAATAATAAAAAATTACTGAGAAAAATTATGGCATCATAATAACTATTCCAGAATTATTTATACATATAAATATTGTTTTGAATGAATATAAATAATTTTCTTTCATGTTTATATAATAATAATTTTCGAAAAGAGATGGCCAAAAAATCGATATTTCTTGGATTGGTAGCTTAAATCCGAATCGCACTTAAATTATTATTAAAATTATAAATAAAATTACAAATATGCATTGCAAGTTATTAAGTATACGGGCGAGAGAATCGACAATTAGGAAGGGATAAGACCATCAAATGTAATTTCTTTACTTTTTGTCTGAATATTAACGATTAGCATTTGATGTTATACTTATAAAAATTAAAATAGAATATCCATGGTTAAAATTATCGATATTTAATTAATAATACATCTCTGTTACACGGGTTTTTTTTATATTCGATTATTCAGAAGAGAAATTTACATCGAACTCGACAATCTATATTAACAAAGAAAAAGTTTATTTTTTACAGATTTCAAACTTTTAATTTGCCAGGAAGTAAGTACAATAAGTTGTCGATTTACAAATGAGTTCCATCGTAGAAGGTTGTTCGTTATAAGTTTTTAGGCTCGTGTAATATACACCATATGAAAATGTAAAAATACATATATTTTTACTTGACTATATTTAAATACATAATCTTTTATAACTATACATTTGTCGTCTCAGTGTCTGGATAAACGCACACTTGTGAATAGTTTGGTATTGAATGCCACCGTTCCTTTATACATATTTAGTGGGGTACTTTTACTCAAAATATTAAACTTAAATTTCATCGAAGGAAACATATTGTTACATTAAATAAGTTTACGGTAAAATTTATTGTTATTATAATGTTCGCTTTCCGTATGGCAAAGCTTTTGACCACTTTATCAAGTTCATGACTATTTATTAAATTGTGATTTGTTGTTTTTAGATTTGTAAATTGCAAACTGCTTGTTGTTTTCTATATGTTTGTTATCCACCTTGTGCTTTTTGTTAGATATATTTTTGAAAGATATAGGTCGCTTGAATTCAAAAGAAGTAGCCTTAGTTGTTGGAAGTAAGTCATTTCATTATGTCGAAGCTTTTTGTTTAAATTGTTCGACCAGCCTTCGACACTAATTGTTAAAAGTGTGTCAGGATCAAAGGGATTCAATAAATCACCGGCCCGCTTTCTCGACAGTGATCTATGGCTATTTTACGCATTTCTTAAGAAACTAGCCCATTGTATAATTCAACTGTAGTCTAATAAAACAATGAATAATTGAAATGCTTTAAAGATTCAATATACGATAATTTCTACTACTACATATAAATGGTTTTCTATGACGAAATTACAAAACTATTCTGTAGAAAATTCGTGAAATAATTGTATTGTATTCAATTCAATGTATAATTTACCGGCATTTAATTATCGTATTATCGTTTGATTTATATTTAAAGCAAGCCATGAGTAATAAGCTCCAAATCTAAAAGCTCAACTTGACAGTTGTGAAAGTTTGCTTTACCTTGGAAGGATTAGAAAAAATATTTGGAATGAAGTTTATGATGTATTTTTTCGCAAATATTGGTTGTCAGCTGAGGGATTGCTCCATTACGTATTAATTTTCCATATTTTTTATAATACCTCTACAGCTTAATAACTAAAATGAAATAACCATTTATTAAAAAAAGCAACAGCATGAAGGTAAAAAAACAGTTCTTCCAGAAAAGATAAATACAATAATCTTCGTTGACAATCTTAGTGACAATATTTTCATCGCACGTGCTTATCTCAAAATCGTGATACATTTACGTAGCTGGAAAATTTATTTAATATATATTTTGGTCTCTCCTGTATAAGTATCATATATATGAATATTCTGAGTAAACATTTGATATAATATACAACCACATAAGGTTTCTTTTTACCTTAATGGTGACTTATACACCTGAACTCATGGTCTAGAGGTGAAAATGCCCTGGCAAATGTAACATTTTAACATAGCAAGTAAAAAACAACAAAAATTAAGAATCAGTGTTGATATCCTGATCAGCTGTTTGTATTAATGCCTATACCGCCGTTTTCAGTGTATACATGCA
Source organism: Rhyacophila evoluta (assembly GCA_022683975.1). NCBI lineage: Eukaryota > Metazoa > Arthropoda > Insecta > Trichoptera > Rhyacophilidae > Rhyacophila > Rhyacophila evoluta. The sequence goes on from JAGVSQ010009576.1 coordinate 11,918, forward strand.
AGACGTGATAGTTTTCTTTTACACAACAGATTTCGTATCTAAATAACAAAGAAAATTAAAATAAAGTATTACAGCATGTATTTCACTTTACAACCATGTCGAATACAAAGAATTAATTCGAAAAATTGCCATTAAATATATGGCTTATTTTTCATTTACGTTTATTATTTTTATACTGGTCTTTTACAGAGCACAACTGCACAATTAGTATATTCGACGATATTTATCTGCTATTTTTGTACATAAAATATAATTTTTTTACTGGGCATTAGTTTTCACAATTTATAAAATGTGTACAGCTTCAGGATTTGAATTGTGGCACAGCCAGTATGCTTAACAATCGGCCACGTTGTCTACTTATAAACTTTTTAATATTGAAACCATAGATAAACTTCACAAAATACCTGCCATTTTAGTTTGATTGGAAGAATAAGCCCAGCCTAATCTGTTGTAATCCCCAGTACGTGTATTGTTTAGAATTGAAAAGCTTATTCTTTGCCATGTTGAAATTTTTGTCAAGAAAGAAAACGACATAAATACGTACACACAAAATGTAATATTTATTTTGTATTAAAAAGATTTTTATTTTACGTTGGGTGTAACGTTTTTAATTAGTAAGTATTTTCTACCATAGAAAAAATATTAAATAGTCACTTTGGTGGGCAAGTCGAAGAGCGCGTACTGTGAAAAAGCTGTGAATATCACAGGTTTAAATACCGTAGTATTAATACTCAGTTATGACTTGAATACACTTAATAAACAAAAACAAGTGTTTTAATTATAGTGGTAGTGCTAAGTTAGACGCCGTCGGTGAATATGGAAGTAAACTTAAAGAAGCGGAAGACTGATGATTTGGTGTCTTAAATTCGGACCAAACAGATCCCATATCAGTTAAATACATCTCGGAATACCTATCCATCAAGAATACATTCACCTACTCTCGCGTGTGTTTTTTAACAGGGTCGTCATTGGTAATTTTGTTGCCATTTTTTAAATTAGTTTGTATGAAAAAATCTCTTAAATAAAAGAAGCCGTAAAAATATCTAGGTACTACAATGTCTCACGCAGTGAGTTTAAAAAATATACCATAAGATTTTAATAAATTGTAAGTAAATTTAAACCATATCCGCTTCTAACCTAGACTACATAGTATAAATAATATGGATTTATGTAATACAAATACCTAAAATATAGGTTTTATATATAATATAATTTTGGTGAAAATGGTCTGTGTCCCAAACCAATATACAGCTAGCGATTATATTTATATTGCTTGAGGATGGTTATCAACTAATCATTGACCTCACTATGCATCCATTCCTACATCTTTGTATTTTAAAAAGTTTAATGTAGATGTATGATTTGAGCTCGTGATTTTAGGTACTGGAACTCGTACGTTTATTAATCTTCACTGATATGATATTATGCAAGAAAGCTGTGTAAGGTTACCTATTCAAGATGCTTGCAATACATATAGTTTCTATAATTGATGCAGATGCCAATATTTTGAATTGCAGCATTGTTTATATACATATTATAGAAAAAGTAAATATATTCTTAATTAATAGTAACTGTAATGTCTCCCCGGATAGCGTAGTTGGTAGCGT
>JAGVSQ010009577.1:0-13524 GCA_022683975.1 Rhyacophila evoluta
CCGCATTTCCCGGATCGTTAGGCGCGCACGCTACCAACTACGCTACCGGGGAGACAAGGGGGACAAGACGGGGAATACATGGTCAAACATTTAGTAAATTACATGTTTTTTTGTAGATAAAGAATGCTCATATAATTTATTATTAAATTAATATCGAATTGAAATTTGAATTGAATTACCATATGAAAGCATGTTCCACAATATACAACAAAGGATTTATTTTAGTTTTAATAATAGTTTTTACACAAAATATTACTCTAATTCGAGCGTTAATATTCTTCATTTGATTTATGATCACATCAAAGTGAATTTGAAATTTAAAATAAACGCCCGGCTGTAATTATATTTTATCGAATTATGCTGATAAAGTGAGTGAGTAGTCTTCAATTGAGGATCCGTGGCAAGTACAAAAGATAACTCCTTGTATTTTTTTGCCGCTGAACATTGTCTATTCTTAGCTATTCGCCTTACTGTCGCACAATCGTCTTTCTTGTTTTTGCCCAGTCACACGTAATTTTATTGGGGGAGCGTTACTTGTCGAGACAAATGTTTTTATTCCAAAAGGGGAGAGTTTTATGATAGATAAATGCAATTTATTCATACATTACATTCAGAATTCCACAAAATTGACGGTTGTCTCAGATAATACCGTGATAGTTTACCACAAATGTGTGTTTTTGCTCAAATATTGTTTGTATTTTAGAGATAGAGCTTTTACAGCTCAATCATAGTAGCCTATATGATTTATTGTAATCATGGCCATCGTATCCCTAGATCCTAGAGGGAAGATAAATTATTAGAAACGATCATTCACTTATGACCCCTTAAAAGTTATATATACAATAAAAATTCAAATACGCACTTTAAAAAGCATGGTATTTTTTTCAAAATTAAAAATAAATAATTCATTTATGAAATACGTATACGAGTGTAATGAAGTTTTTTGACGCTTTAATGACATGCAACATAAGCTCTTTGTTTCTAACCCACAAATAATTTCATGAAATTAATTTAGGGTAACTATTAAAAAATATACAAATAAATTTTGTAGACAATCATAAATAAATTATGCATATTTTATTTTTAAAAAATACGCCATATTTTTTATTGGATATGAAAAACCTGCACAAATTAAATAAAATAAAAATTTATAAAAAGAAAATAATAAATTTAATCAAGTATTTGAAGTTGTTAATTTATATTCTGTCTATAGAGAATACTTCATAAAGCTTGCTCATAAATAAAAGCACGAATGTGTATAAATAAATATTTAAAATTTTAATTAAATATATTATCCACGTCATCAATTCTTGCAACGTAATTTTTGTATCTGAAAGATGGAATTTATTTTCTCGTTTACTTTTAATGAATGCCTTTTTTAGAAGACGGTTGAATGATATTACAACCTTATTTTTTACACCATAAAAATATCTGAACCATATCACATTAATTTAAGTTGTTTTTCACTTTCAAACGAATTAGCATCGTTTTATCATCCGAACCTATTGTGAATTGTGAGATTAAAAATTAGAAAAAAGACTAATAGGATTAAAATACCTTTTGACGGTATGCAATGAAAATAACTTTTGCAATGAGATCAAAAGCTCTTTGATACGAGCTATCATAGCAAGAGCTTTTACACGGATATCCAATGACGTACTCTTTTAGTAAAACGAGTTAATTTAATATAATAAGAGTATATTTTGTTATGAGCATAGTATATTAAGTCTTATTATAAGCATATTATATTCCAGAATTTAAACGAAATGCGGAGATTAGTTTGTTTTGAAGATTTTCTTGTATATCAGCTTAACTTATCACATAATCATTTTCTTTTACAAAAAAATATATTTACCGTGAATTCATCCGTAAACGAGTGTGCGTAGGATTTTAATAATTAATTTTGTATAAAATACCAATACATAAAACAATCGAAGCCTAAAATATTGGTTAAAAACTATACCGAATATTCAATTTAATAGTTACATAATTATAGAGATTATTGTACATCAAACAACAACGCTTAGGTAAGCGAAAAATTAGCGTGCGCGCATCCGTAAAGTGCAGGTTCAATTTCTACATATGCTGTATTTTTAATATCTAAAAATCCATGCCTGGATGACTTTAGGTTTCAGTAATTGTCTGATAACCAAGTCTTTTTCATTGAAGAGATCCATATACTCTACTTTCGGTGCGAACATGGAAACAATTGAATTTTTAATTATCTTAAAGTATTTGGTAAAATTCAGGTGATATTTATTCTTTGACTGTATTGTTGATAAGCAAGGGTTAATGCTATGGGATATTGTTATAAGAAATCAATGAACAAAATATTTTAAAAATAAGAGAAAATGTAATGAATGGTTAAATATACTAATTAACGAAGAATAGGGTATGTTAAATCAGGGGAATAGAATTTATTAACAATCATAAAACTCTTGCTGATCGATCAATTTGTATGTTTGTTGGATGAACGTTTGTAAATCACTAAAGACTAGTTGTGAATGCTTTAGGTATCATTATGCTTTTTTTTTATATTCGCTCTGAAAGTGAAACATATGAATCTATACGGTGTGATTATATGGAAAAGTCTTGACAATTTTTTTCACACGAGTTGATTATCATAAATTGTTTGTATATTTTTTAATTATATTTAAAAGTTAAAACATGAATGCCAGGTATGTTGGAGAATTGGCTGAAATTACTTAATAACTATAGAGATGCTTCTGAAAAAAAGTTCGATTATTGCACAAAGCATCTGTTAAAACCACCAGTACCAAAAAAACAAATCACGCACAGCTAAATAAAAGTAAAAAATATTTTCAATAATTAATATTATACTAATAAATGTTGATTCCGCCTCTGGTAAAACCGTAAGCTTATTCAAATTTGAATGTCCACCCATAACACACATTTCAAAATATCTTTTTGATTATATTATCATTGACGGATTTCAAAAAACCGAACAGATGATTCCATTTTAAAACAAGGTTTTTCGTTCGTGCATGCATACAAATAACAAAAAATTTATATTTAACCAAAGCGAATTTTGATATTTTGCGAACGAATAAAATTTAAAATCTACGTGATTCACAAGATGTATGGCGCGAATAATATATGATTCCTTTGAACCCGTATAAGCACGCAAAAGATACAAAAGGTCAAATGATAGGTTCTCAAATAAACTATATGATATATTACAGTTACATTGATGATATTTTCATAAAAATTAATATGGACCAAAATAATAATATTTTTTATTAATATATATAGCCAAATTGGTAAGCATTTATTAACTAGCTGGCATCAGGTATTGTGACTTTAAGTTTATGCCCAAGCTAAATTCGATTGGCTAACATATAATAAGATATATATAATAACATAATAATAAGTTGAACCAAGTATTCACATTATAAATGTGAATTTTTATTTGGACCAGGTATGATTAATATAAAATGCAGGAATAGATGCCTATTTGGTTGAGCAACTGTTTGACAAAAAATTCTGGTGAAAATTAATCTGTCAAGACATCTTCCCAATGCAAAGATCCAGAGTGGATATCTTCACACTGTGTAGATTCATATGCTTCATTTTGGAAGCGAACATGGTAATATATTGTATATATGCTATTAACATCAGTTGGCAATCTTAATTTTTAGAAAATAAAGTTACCATAAGTTTTTTGAAATATTGATTTAATTTTACACGTTTTATTGACATTCTCAAAGTAATCATCGGCAAAAAATTGTATAACTGTGAGCAGTAAATTTGCGGATTCGTATCTTGCAGTGGCATATAAAATCAAAATGTTATGTTGAGACTATCAATACCCAAAAAATGACTAATCGTCTGACAACCAACTCTTGCGAAAAATTATCCGGCAAAATTATGAAAATGTATATCAAAGTTATGAATAGGCCAATGCCGATGCTTCATATTCAGAGAGGATATTGATTAAAATATAATTTGATTTTTATTGTTGTGTGATAACAATAATCAAACGATTTTTAATGTTTACAGTTCTAAATATTATCAAACCACTGAATGGTAATCATCGACTATCATGAGTAAGCGAATAATCTTTATCACATAATTATAATAAACGTCAAATTATTATTAAAAAGCCTACAATTTTGATCTACGTCATTGCATCATATTATTATAATTTACATATACTTACATAATATCAATAATACACTTAAGGTGTAGGTATATTATATTATACATCTAAAATAGTAGGGTTGAATGAACGCTAACGTAAAGACGTGCAGACATAATTAATTGATTTTCATTCAAAGTTGAACGAATGTAAAAAAAACTTGAATTTGAAAACCTTTACCAAAGGCAGCGTAAAAAAACCTTTTTAAATATATAATTTTCTATATTTTATCACAATATTAATACATCAATGTCTATATGTAAGAAAATTGTAAGATTTTTGCTAAAAGTATTTCATACCAAAAATATTATGTTTTTGGCTCTGAGTTGAAAAGGTGCTAGAACAATGTTTTAATTTATCAAAATAATAAAAAACGTATATACTATAAGAAGACACATGTTAGTGTGAAACGGACATTTTTGTGATAGCTGATTATTTAAAAATTATGATAGGTTACAAATTATTTTTATATATATTTTGATTATTTTTATAGAATGTAAAAAAAAAATTCAAAAAATCTTTAAAAATACTTTAAATCTGTTATATCATATCAACCATAAATAATATTACAAAGAAAACGACATAATGTTACTTTAAATATTGCTTATTTGAAAATATGCAATATTCTGTGGAATATTTGTAAATTTCAAACCTATCCGTACAAAATTTAAAAAATAATGCTGAAATAAAGAACAATTTTTCAACAGTACCCGTTCACTAAATCAGTGTTTCCCAAATTTTTTTATTCTACGGCCTTCTGATTAAGATAACAAAAATCCGCATCCCCAAAAATCAGCTTATTGTAGGAAAACAACCGTGTGGGTCACGACCTACAGTTTGAGAAGCACTGGACTAATTGGTTACATACACGTACATTGTCACCCTACCGATTATAAGGCAACACAGAAGAGAAAATACTTTGACACTAAAAATCACAAGTTAAAATCCTCCAGTTTCATAAAAAAAAATATCCAACGATTGGCTGACAACCAATATTTACGAAAATGGTTTGCCGAAATAATTGTAAACAATGTTATGAACTTCATGCTACATATTTGAAGTTTATAATAAATACAGGACTAGATTTTTAATGATTTGAAATATTTACTGATAACTAATTATTGGCACATACTCAATTTGGCAGGATAAGTTTGTACATTGAAGAGGTTAATATATTTATAATGTGAAGCAAAGAAGCTCTTTTGAGTGGGTGTGTATGAAATATCTAAATAACTAAAGGTTATAATATCTTAGCACAAATATTTACTGGAGATTATGAGTTTTGATACCAGGCCTCTTAACTGTTCGATGGACGTCACATGACGTTTGCTATAAGCAATCGGTAGTTAATAAAAGTATATCATATGCTTAGAAAACTTGTGATTGTATGTCGAAAATTTTAAATTAAAATTTTGTCAAGTCACTGGTTGTCCGTCAGTGCTGTAGATGACCATCCATTTTTTCCAATCTTCTTGATCCGCATCTCAAAAGCTTCATTTCCACACGCATATGCCGTTTCCCACCGGCCAGCCGCACCGCAAAAAGTGCGCAAAAGTTGGACGCGGCGGCGTATCCGGGTATAAATAAATTGACTGGCAGGCAAAAAAAAAACTTGGATTTTTTTCTCTCACAGCGTTCCCAGCAAGGGGATGGAAATGCTGGCAAAAAGTGTTGGCTTCGGGGGTGGTAAAATAAAATACTTTCGAGGGTGTAAAAAGAACCTTTTACTTCAATAAAACCGTAGAAGGAAAATTGTATCTGAATTAATCCCAGGTAAATTGAGAAAAGAGAGCAATTTCGTCTTTTTTTGGATGATAAATGTAAATTACTCATTTTATTTGTATATCAAAGGAATAAAGTAAGAGTGACGTACTTCATTCGTAAAATGTACATTATTTATAATTACTTCTAGGCATTTTGATATCTTAAATCATTAATGATATTTATAACTGAAATCATCGAAATAAGTCAAGAGAGTGTGTTAATTGTGAGTAATTTATTATTGGTTATAATTGACATCAATACAAAAAAAATGTATTTATATATGCATGTAATTAATGCAGATAACTCCAGCGGCCGATTGGTAAGAATATGCACTTGCTAGAGGTAGCGGGCTTAAATCATAAAACTGTCTGGATTTCATAAAATAAAAGATTTATGGCTTGCTACCAGTGACTTACGCAATTGTCTAATATAATAAGATAAGGATAAAATTTTGTTACAGTGTAAATATCTGTATGATCCATACTCAAAAAAACGTAGTTGAATTAGTAAACTTTTAATTATAATTCAATAAACGGTAATTTGATGCTATTTGGTTCTAAGAACATAATCAAAAACATAGTTTTGTTTAAAACAATATTTTATGTAAATTACCTAAAATATTAAACATATTAAATTATAAACTTATGGTGCTATTAAAACATAAAATATATTTGCTTAGCTATTAACTCATCATAATAATCTCTCCACTGGCCGAGAAAAATCTCTAGAATCTGAACATGTAAGACCAAATGTTTAATATTTTAAGAGATTAGCTGACAATTAACTCTTGTAAAAGAATTTTAACAGAAGTCTTGATAATGCAAAAATCTATATTATTTATTTTCGGAGTAGTCATTTTCATACAGCCAAGATCCATAATGATCTAATTTAAGGGTAAAGATAGTAAAAATGTGTTTTTAATTTATCTTACTGTTTTATTTTAATGATATTTTTAAGAAGACTGTGATAGATTTCAGTTGTTTTTTCATTATATATATATGAACATATTCATATTTAATAAGGTTAAAGATCTTAAATGTTGAAATGTGTATTGTATTTAATATATAAGAAATTACATTAAGAGTAGCAGTCGGTATGATACACTCTTAAATAATTTTTCTCTGGCATTTTTTTTGCAGATAGAGCTCATAAAAAGAGAATATGTCGTGATGATTGTATAATGGCGTTTCACCAAAGATTGATAGTGGACAAATGAAATCCTTTCGATCCGTATTAAATGTCACCCATAATCCTGAAAAAAGATTACACAACTATTGATTTCCCTTATCCAGGAAAAATTCTATCCATTTTCCGCAAGAGATGATATGTCGGGATATATCCGAAATAAGGGGCAGATTTAAAGAGACGCATCTCCAATTTCTGCTTCGACGATAAAATACAGGGCTGTTTATCGCAATATGGGAGTTAGCCTCGTATGTGATGCGAACTTTCCTTTCTTGATGTTTGATAAAACTATTTGAAAACTTTAAATTGAGTTGCAAAGTAGGTGAGCTTGGACTCACATTACTCAGACCGTTTGCATACCAAAAATCGCACCAATGGAATAATGCACACGTTCCTCAGATATATTCAATCTATAACATAGAATACAATAATATAAAATAAAACACATGTTTAATTGAGTTATAAATTGAAAATTTTACACAAAAAATATTTCTAGATATCGACTGTAGGATGAAAAAATAACGTTATTTCACAATGACTTTTTTTGTATAATGACATTGTATAAAACAACAAATGCCGAATTAATTTACTAATTTAGCTTTTAAGTTTACAAAAGGAATGGCCTGTCAAATTTGCGACTGGGAAAGAAAAAATCCACCAGATCAATTTCATTGATTTTCCTAAATAACCAGTTGGTCTATTACATATATTTTAACATTAGGCCAGAATCATCAAGTAGATATTTTTGGGTATCACGTAAAAAATTTTCTACGTGTGTTAAGTCTTTTTTTCTTTCCACAATCGATGTAGTATTAATAAAAAAAACTTTATTGGTTAGAAAAAAAATATGAATCATGCAAACTATAATGCATAGAAATCGATGCTTTTGGGAAACTAAGGCACTTTTAAAAGCTTCCTATATTTGTTAAGCTGTAGTATACTACTCTATTAAATACAAATACAGTGTATTGTGTGTAATTATCTATAAAGACACTATAGATTTACATACTAAGTCAGTATAGTAAAGACGTAATCGGTGGTAGGAGATAAAAAAGATACATTTGAAAACTTGGAGCATCTTAGAGCCAGTGAGAAAATCATTTTTCAAAGATCTATTTTTATTATAAGTCGAATCTTATTGAGAAGAAATTTTGAAATAGCCCTTAGATATAATAGAAAATATGCAATTCTAGTACGTGTAAACTTAGGACATGGGACACACAAATAATTTTTCAATATAACTCCTGGAAAATTTCCGAAAAAGTCCGCTTTACGTTTTTAACGCCACTGAGATGACGCTAAAACATACATGCCTGCTTAACACAAGTAGTTAGAAACAAAAAATATTTTGTGACAAAATACGTGGAGTACTTCTTTTAAAATTTACACTAAAACTAAGATTTTTACAACTTTTATAATTTAACAAACTTGATTAAGAATCCTACATTGAAATACTTACCAACTAATTTAAGTATATTTTAAAGCTAAAACATGATATGAAATGTATTTAAAGTTATAAATATTTAGTTTTACGTTATTATGAATTATTTGAAAGTTGAAATACTCTGAGATTACGTATGTATTAGTCGGTTTAAGGGAAGGAAAGATAGCAAACTGCGATTGTATTTGTCTGACTACGAACTGACATCTAACAAGATAGTCTGTAAGTTCATCTACATAACAATAATATCAGCATTACCTATATATCATTGAAATATATGACTCATTTAGTATTCTGTAAAATTAATCTAATAGATGATGTGCAAAAGATAACTTAAGAGTAATTTAAGCCTAGAAAAACTTTAGGATAAAAAATCTTCTAAAATTTTAGAAATTTTTAGCTTAAATTTATGACAAACTATCTTCATTATAATTTAATCATATAAATGGATACTTTCATATTCGCAGATTGCAAAGATGTTTCAAGATGTACCGCTCGAATCATGTTGCATGCTATCACAAAGAGCAGAAGTTTCTACTAAATCTTAGGTATACGGAACATTCTTTCAATTTATTTTTACATTCATTAGTTGAGTGTTATTGCGTAATGACAGATGCAAAAATCCCCACAAATTGAGTACACTATTATATTCCATATTACATTATATATTCATTCCTCATACAGATCCGATGATGCCAACTAAATATAAATGAGGCTAATCTAAACAACCCAACTTAAGTCTAAATCTAAAGGAAATATAAATGGGCCTCAGTGCGATTTAATCAAAACAAATCAATAAGTAATGTGGGTACATACATTATTTAGGTGAAATATCTACTTTAAAGAAAAACTATTTTCTAAAGGTACTTAGCTTATATAGGTTCTTCCAGTCGTCAAATATAAAATAATGTATGGACAAAGTATGTTTACCCAAAGAAAAATATTTATGTAAAATATTCCATTGATTTTTAAATTTATTGAGAATTTTTCAGCCATTATATTAAAAATCACGGTCCAAGTGAATTAATTTTAGCTATTACATTATAGATGTATCAGTGCGTTTAGTATGTCTTTGATATCATAAAAAAGCTTCAAAATACAGCTTTCTTGCAAATGATTAACTATTATTTTTATATATATATAAAATATTTTATTGATATCCATAATGAATTTCATAATATATACATTCGCTTTAAAATCTGCATTCATCCGTTATCACTTAGCGTTACTCCGATCACATCATAAATATATACATGAAGTAACTTACAGTGTTCGATGATTTCAAATTCTATTACAAAACTACTAGTTGGACAATAAAGCGAGTAAAACTGACGTATTCCGTAGACGTTCTGCTTAATTGTAACATGACTGTGACTGTAATAATAACGCTAAATACCTTTTTCACTTTAAATATTTCACGTAAGCTTTTTAAACGTTCACCATAAGATTTGTGCATTTTTTTATGTTTAATTGTAGTGATATTCGCTATTAAGTAAATATAATATATCATGTATAATTTTTCGTTAAAGTGATCTATCGTCCAAGCTTATTTACGTTTTATTTAAAAAAAAAATTAGAGAAAATTAATTTTGATGTTAAAATATTTAAAAAAAAAATGTTATAATATTCCCCTGGAGCTAGAGAATTTTTTCTTTTGAAATTCAAATAAATTTCACATGGACAGAAACGTTCGCGAACTATCCGATGGCCTGAAGCCATACTGTCGTGGGCAACTTTTATAAATTTGGTAAATTTTATCTCGACTGTAAAAACTTTTGCGTCCGGAATGGATGTAAAATTTAGTTTGAAATTTCTTAAAGGATGGATGAGTAAACTACGTGTGGCATTTTTGCGGGCATTTGTTAAACCAATTCTTTTCGGAACAAGATGTTAAAAAAATCCCAAACCCAAAACATGGGAAAGTTTTGCAACACTCAAATCCTCGACAACCTTTCATCTAGTTACCTCATATTTTATAAGTTATCCACAGTGAAATAAAATTTATATATTCAGTTTATTCTACTTAAATAAATGTAGTAAAAAATAATGTGGTTTTATATCCAAAAATAAACTTTTTGTTCAGTTTCATACTAAAAACACAGATTTATGATTAACTGAACAAAAATCAGTTGAAAATTGCTTTAAAAATAAATTACACACATGCGTATGGAAAATAATTTTATCTAGTTCAATTTTATATCAATTGGAGATTTAAAAAACATCCTCAACCTTCATTTTGTCACTTCCAGTGTTTATAAATTATTTTGAGTCAGAAATAGATTTTATGCATATCATACAATGACTGATAGCTAGTCATCAGAAATATCATATAAAGGTATTGGTTTTATCATGTCTACTATAAAAATGGAACATTTAAAACTTTCCAATGTCAAGATATTTTTGAATATATCAATTGATTTTATTTTCTATGTTCACCTACATGTTTTTATATGTTTTATATATATATATGAATAGTGGGTATAGTAGTCGAATTATTTTCATTCGTTTTTGAGTATATATTCATAATTTGGCATTCACATATCATGAAATTATCCATAAAAAATATTATGTATAAATCACTAACATTTTTCAGTTTAGCCATAAAAATATGAAGCAGTCAAAAAAAACACCTGATTGTCTGTCATATTACGAAAATAAAATTAATTCAATTCTGTTATGTATTAATATTTTTTTTTAGAATGCGAGATATATATTATCATATTGCGGAAGTAAATATGTTTATCATTAATAAAATCTAAGCAATTCATTCTAATAATTTGCTATGGACCGTAAATAAATTGCTTTTGACCCCTTAATAGATATATATATTCATAGTACGATTATTACACCATAACCAATGTGCAAATTATTTTCTAAGCATATGCCTTATTGTATTACATATCCATAGTATAAAACAGAAATTACACGAGTATATCTCTCTCAAATGGTAAACACTAACTACGTGACTTCTATACATTTTATTTTGGCCGTTATTTTTAGATAAACTCGTTTTTTAACAATTTATTTTTAAGATATAAATTATTTGTAACGATCCATCGTTATTTTTTTATTAGTATTTTTTTCAATTGGTAACAGCCAATAATCAAAATGAGACTGAAAACATTTTATAAAGCCAAGTATTGAATTATTTTTTAATAACGATAAAAAAATATAATATAGCTTGTAATATAAAATATATACTCACTCTATAAATGGGACTATATAAAAATGATAAGCAACGTTATATGAAGGTCAGATTGCTGTGATAAAAATGCTAATAAAGTTTATTAACTTGAAAATGTTTTTATTCCTCTAAATATATTATTTAGATAAAAAATATTTAGAATGGCATTTGGCAGGTTATTTACATCAGATGGCTTTATACAAGGGAATTACTGAAGAAATATATTCCGCCCCTCCATGGGTTCCGTCCACTGCTCACCCGCGAGCTGTCAGGGCCTGTCTACGGCGGTCGCTTCGTAGCTCTATGACTTGGCGTAGCACATCTACGCCGTAATAGAAAAATAAGTAAACTTCACATGTGTGATATTCTCAATGGACGACATATCAACAAAAGATTTTTTTTCTATTTGAAGAAGGTCGCTATATACGAATGAGTTTTTTTAAATAATGTTATAACACTAGGATCGACTTGTATGATTTATGAAGTTTCCATAAAGAGGGTTTTGAAATATAAATATTCTTGTCGAGTTAAATTTTTGCAAAACATTTATGATCGATTGACTATGAGGTTAAACGTTTAAGATGTACTTAAAGTTTTGTGTTAGTTATCACGCATGTTTAGGTTCTTTTCATTTTTTTATTCAACTTGTTGATAATATCACAAATTGTAAGTTCAAGGCATTAGCGACATGGTATAAATAAAATAATGAAAAATCCGAATCAAATACATAATGAAAAAACAGTTAATAAAGATAAATAGAGAAATTGAAAAAATATATTGGAGAAGTGGTAAGCTAAGAGAGTTAAAGACAAAATCTCTCCTAGAAAATTTAAAAATTACATCAATGTAAAGATTTTTTTAAATAGCTAATATTTTTTATAAAACTGTTATTTAAACTAACATGAATGAAATATTTTTGAAGCAAAGTACGAGTAAATTTGTCTCCTTTACGTATTTAAGTCAATAATACACAGCTTAAAATTCTTATAACATTAAAGAAAAATAATATTATATTTCAAAAAGTGTTTATTTAATTGAATAAATTAAGGAATTACGATCATTCGATGTATTAATTTGTACAATAAATTTGATTTCAAGTACATTGAGCTTTCAAATGCAACACGGCTTACAAAGGATTATGTATTGCTTTTAGTGGGATATACTAGTTTACAGGCAGATCTGACAGTAGCTGGTTGAAATATATTTTAAGGTATCCCATAGGCCATGCACATGGGAGTCGTTATTTTCAGTTTGCAATATTACCATATGTTTCCATATAGTCGCACCATCGACGGGAAAGTATACTCTAGTTTGACTTATGGAAAACCTATTTTACAAAATGTAACTGAAATGAACACGTAGTTGATAACAAATGATGATAGTTAATCAGTGTATCTGAATGATTATAAAAATACGCATTTTAATACCCTCTGCCATAGTAAAATGACACTGATATAAATCTCCATGACCGATGTTTTTGTGATTTGAGTTTCTTAGTTGTATTAAAAATGAAAACAAGTTTACATACATATATATTTATATATATATATCAATAAACAACTACGAACGAAATCAATCCGAGCTTTTTTTAACATTATTATAGAATAATCAGAAAAATCACATAATTTTATTTTTATTTGAAAAAGTGATCTCAATACTAATCTCAATATTGATCTCACTACTCACACATAAGATTGCCTAAAGGCGAAACCCGGGTTGCTAGTGATCTCACATACGAAAGTTTATCAGTTTTAAATAATTTAGAATTTAAAATCAATTTCCATCAAGCAC
>JAGVSQ010009578.1:0-13522 GCA_022683975.1 Rhyacophila evoluta
GAATTTAAAATCAATTTCCATCAAGCACCATCAGTCGAAAATATTAATTATAACTATGTAGCTTTAAAAGGTAAAATAATCCAGCTTCTTGTAAGCAGAGTAATAACAAATAAAGTAGTTATTTTAATAATAATAATAATTTTTAATAAATTAGTTATTTTAAAGATTTTTACGATAGTTTTTATTATTTAAAAGCTCGAGTGTCGAATTAACATAGTCAAGCTTGATATCCGCTGTAAGTTTGTAATTAATCTGTCAGCATTCGTAGCAACTAATTAAAAGTCGTTTAAATCCTGCCTCGTCTCAATAAAAAATTAAAATAAAGTTCTCGCTTAGTTTGTTGTTGCCATAAAGTTTTTCACTTTAAAAACATTTTATCTATCGCCAGTGGTGGCCCGTTATTGTGTTTTGACGTGTTAAATAATATGTTTTGATAATCATTGAATTATTTGAAACATACTCATGGTTTTTTCGTGATATTTATTTATCGCGAGCTCTGGGTATTACTAACATTTCGACGTATCCGAGACCCATACATTTTAGAAGTTTCTTTGTACCATGTTCTGTCCGAAAATGGAACATATGGATTTACCCAGTATGAAGATTGCCACTCTGAAAATGGGGTATATGGATCTCTGCAATATGAAGACATGTTTGGCAGATTATTTTTCACAAAACGTTTAGATATTTTGTCTGAAAATTGCTTAATCCAATAGGTGTATCTCGCCAGCAGCGCAGAGAATAGCATGCGCGCCTAGCAATCCTTGGTATAGGGATTCAATTTTCACATATGTGAAGTTTAAAAAAATACAAAAATACTGCATTTGCATCTAGTGGTATTTTATCAGTTTTACTTATGTGGCTGACTGCTTAGCCCGCTTGTTGTTGGGTGTTATTGAATCAAATCTCGTAGATAAATAAGTGGTCTTACAAATCAGATTTTAATATGAATCTTTACAATATTAGAATAATTTATTTTTCATCAGAATTGATTCCGATATTGCATTTTATTTTAAAACCCTGAATCAAATTTTGTATCTCCGGCAATCAAGAAGTTGCCAAATCATAAAGATTATGCTTTATTATATCAGCTATGGAAAGGAAAAAGAACGCAAACCACATGTAACAAATTGTACAGGAGGCACAAAAACATTTATTCAATGATTTTGAAGCGACGTTAAACACGCACAACCTTAAAGTGCGGCTTGATTCAATAAGTAATTTAAGAAAAACCCATAAAATTGATCAGGTCGAACCACTTTTTCCTAGCCTTAAATTTCGCAGGTCGTCCTTTTTCAAACTTAATTAACATTTTTAGCTTGCATCCTACCAATAGAACGCGTATTAAGTTGGATACATTCTGATTATCGAATAAAAGCCATTTGAATAATTGAGGGTTACGTACTTTCTACTTTCCACAGCCGATATAGTATATAGATCAATCTCGCATATTGCGAATATGAAGCATATAGATATTCATATTACGAACACTTAAAAGAAAAAACATGTGCACGAATATATAAACAATATATTATATATATTTTTTTCAAACTGTTAATACTTATAGAAGCAACATATACGAACTATGACTCATACGTCTCGCAGTAAAAAATATATTTTTTTTTTGTATAGAATGTTTATGAATGCAGAAATTGAATAGCTAGCTGTTTTATTAATATTTTAAATAATTTAACTTTAAGTTTTCAGTTTGACACTTTAAACAAACGATAGTCTCTTTCAAATATATCATTTGTATCAACTGGTCTAAATCTCAAATAAAAGAAATACAGTCGACTGCACACAATTCATACATATACTGCACTCTTGTGTCCACATTATTAGTACAGCGAGTGTTGAGTAGCTGTAAACACAGCTTTTGTGTGTGTATCGGACTTTTCGATCGCCCCTCGTCTGCATTTTCATGATTCCCTGCCAACATCGTCTGTCGTATTATCACGATTGCAGTTCTACTACCTTTAGTCATAGTCGAGGGAGACTACAACCAGTCTACTTACAACCAGGAGTGGTCAATTTGGAAGAAATTCTATAGCAAGTATTTATAACAAATAATAAAAAAATGGTATATATTATGTATAATTTATATCAAAATCTTTTATATCATGTTCGCTGCCAAAGTAGAGCATATGGATACACACAGTGTGAAGATATCCACTCCGATAGAGGAGTGTATGGATCTCCTCAGACCAAGTTAACTTAGTTAATTCTTGTTTAATGGTATCCAAGTCCGCCAATACTCTGCATACTGTTAATCTATGAACGATTATTAGTATTAAGATGGATCATATATGGTAATGACATGTAACATGGACCCTATTGATTATATGTTACACAACTGTCCACCTGTGACTAATCTGTGACCTGCCTCAACCTTAATCGTTATCACGGATTGACAGCCCTCTAACTGCAGGTGGACTGTAAATTTATGGGCACCATGAATTATTTATTTGGCAGCTCTGATTTTTCCCTAAAAAATATTATATATAATAACATTTAAATTTATGTTATGCCATGTTCACTCCAAAAGAATTTGGAGATTTTTGATCTTAACAGTGTAAAAATTAAGACTCGTAGGTAGCGTAAAGGTTAGCTTACGTGCCATGCATCTGGGTAAGGCTGGAGTTTTAATAGCAGAGCAACTGCAGCAGAGCGTCGGCAACATAGATAAATAGGTGAGTGAGCAAGTTCTTTCAGCCCGACAACACGTTATTGTCACTCACTTATTTATAGCTATTTTACACACCATTTTACTCATACATTTGAGCATATAGATCTACATAGAGTGAAGATTTCCACTCCGAAAGTGGAGTATAAGGAATATAAGGCTCACTTGCTCATTCACCTATTTATAGCTATTTTGCATCTCTGTTACCGACGCTATATCTCCGTCGCTTCTATCATAGCGCCTGCGTAGTGCGGATTTGATTTTCTTACCTGTCGGATTTTTTTAATCCGAAAATGTTGGACTGGATGGCCGTTAGCTTGAGTAATTGTCTGTTATCGAATTCTTGTGAATATAATATGTCAAAACATACTCCACGTTGAGTTTAATTAAAAGAGAAAAATGTTAATATGAAGGTTGCTTAAAATGATACGGTTGGTTTTATCCACATTTTTTCATAATTATAAGTTGTATACTAATATGTTAGCTAAAGCATTATGACTGTTTGATACTTGATTTCTAATTTTATGATTTTAATTATCAAGTGTTGATATGAGTAATATAAATACTACACATACCTAAAATTAATAGATTTACTAACAAACCGTAGCCGATAAATTAGAAACGCACGCCGCAGTCAAATTGTTGCCGACAAGACATGCAGGCGTCGCGGCGTCTCATAAAAAATGCGCGGGTGCTTTATCCACTCAGGCTGTGCCATAGACGAGGCGTCCCCCGAGCTTTCACATTCCGACGCCCTCTTCTTTGACTAACAGTTTCGCCGTCGGTCTTTGTTACTTGCGGCGTCATTTATAGCTTTACGTTTGTTTTATACTGCGAGTGAGTCAATTCATATCGGAATAGTGGAACCGAGAGCTTTTTCTTGTGAAGTTTCTTTCTTCGATAAGGCATTGTGGTTTCCTACAATGGTAATATGGTTTTATTACTCGTTGTGAATGCGGGAAATAAATTACAGTTATGGTAATGTGATTGCATTATTTTCTTCTCGGATTTAATATTTTATTTATTTATTTTTGACCACATCCGCCCCTTGGGGGTATATGGTTACCACGTGGTGCAGCTTTTCTGGTTCTTTTCAAAATATGACAATATTCCTTAAATCCATCGCGAAAATCGCGTAAAAAAATTACCTAGTATTTCCACCATCCACGTGCCCCATCTTTACATCTGGTATTAATCAGGCGTACCCCTGAGCTCTGATGTTGAGAAGCGATCTACTTTATTCGACAGGAATTCTATAAGTACGTAAAAAGAATTGTTGTTCCAGAGCGACGGATTTCCTACGACACGATAATGTATCAAATAAGATCGAGCTCTCCATATGCATCTATAGCACGTGTCATAGCCAGTTTTAATGTCAACGCACTATTTTATGTGTATTAGAACCCATTTGGTACATTCATAAATTTTCAAGTACCTGACATCATCAATCTATCTCAGTATACAACTTTTCAAACAAGTTACGAATTCCACTTTTCTGAGTCTTCTCCAGTATCTTGGATTCGGTGCCGTAAACCGGTAGCGATAGATTATAAGCGCCAAATAGCATTTTATTCAAGGCGAGTATTTCTGCATAACCCAGAAACCACAATCGGTCTCATTTCGTGGGCGAACATCTTCCAAGCCACGAACAGAATTTATCTCGAAATGCGCAAAAATTAAAATCAATTATAAAATAGATTACTTAATTAAAGCACGATTCATTTAATGAACAATATTTTTTATTTACCAAATTTAAATTTCATATTATATTTAAGTTCATCATCCGTGACTTTTTAAAAATTTAGTATTCGCTCAATATTTACGTTATAACACAATTTCTTTATTTGCAAACACAAATATTTGTTTGCAGTGTTTCCTCACAGTTTTTTGCAGACGTCTGTTTTATTTGCTTTTCATTTCAATAAATATATTATTAATAAACAAGACGCGTTTCGTATAAATAATATATATTTTTCTATAGATTCTGTTTGTTGATTTTTCAATTGCGGTTGTGTTCGATGGCTCATTTACTCACAGGGTCAATTCAAAAGTGACTCGAATTATTTCCCCATTCAGCTGTTTGAGATTGTTTTTCGATATAGATGTAAACCTGCGATAAAAAATAACTTGTTCAATCTGAATATTAAGAAAGCTACCCCCGAAGCCGTCAATAAAACTCAGTGTCTCAGAGAAAATTGGAATATTCAAGTACGGAGGGTTAAGTGTACGTAGTGGGGTCGTTTCGCACCCCTGCCTTCCCGCATTTTCGCGGTTGCCTTAACCTTGCCTAACCTGGACTGGGGTAGAAAGCCCATTTTATTCCCAACGCCATTTATCGGCTGTTATAAATCTCGCACACATCCAGAAATATACACACACAATAATATGGGACCTCAAAAGGTGGATAAATTACAGCCGTCCAGATTTTTGGTATTGTTCAAAGTATATGTAGAATTTATAATTTTGCTGCCTACATAAGTACAGTTGTAACATTTTTTATCGTGTTAGTACACAGACTTATCTTGAGATTGGTAGCCGCCTTATTATATGTTAATTTTATTGTCTGCTATCGGCCCGCTCCGAAAATAGAGCATGTAGATTTACATGATATGATGATCTTAACTCCAGAAGTATATTATATGGATATCCGCAATGCGAAAACACATCTTGACAGTTTTTTCATAAGAATTTCTTGTTAATTGCTTTGGTATTTTTTATAGCATGTTCGCTACCAAAGTGGGGCATTTGGATCTACATAAAGTAAAGATATCCAGTCCGAAAGTGGATTATATGGATCTCCGCAATGTGAAGACGTCTTGACAGATTATTTTTCACGAGAATTGTTCGTCAGAAAAATTCTCAACCGAATGGGTATCCATTCCTGCATTTTTGTTGTCCGCTATCAAAATATGTTTTCAACTATCTCCGCTCCGAAAATGGAGCACATGGATTTACACGGTGTGAAGATCTCAATACCAGAAATGGATTATATGGATCTCCGCAATGCGAAAACATGTCTTGACAGTTTTTCACAAAACTTTGTTTTTAATGGGCATCCATTTGCACACGTCTTGCATTTTTGGATTTTTCAAATCTGATAGATAGGAAATCATACTCGCAATCGCCGAATTGGTAGGCGCGCACGCTGACGTCTACACTATCGGGGACATTTTCCAAATAGTTCAAACAGTTTTTTTTAAAACTTACAAAGAAAACATTTTAAATATAAGGACGCTTCAACGGGACTTACGTTAGATACTACAGAATCAAGATTTTTAATTTTGTTAATGCATTTCTGAAAAATCGTATTTTTGAACTTATATATACAATATATATATATATATATATATATAAATCCGTTCACTATAAATATAATATATCGTGCAACAATCCATACCTTATTATCGCATATTTAAAAGTTAACTGTATTTAATATAAATAGTTTATTGTTTCTTAATTGTTAAAGTTGAATAACTGTAATCTATGTATTTAATGTGTGTGTATACATTAATAAATACACGCGGTGAATTCCAACCTGTGCATCTACGCGCGTATCCATTTTGAAGCAATGTTCAAATCAAAATGGCGGCCGAAGTAGGCCAAAGTAATGAGGAAGTGATTGGATGGGATATTGGATTTCCCATGGAGAATGCAGGCCCAGTAATATGAGTGGGGCACGTATCAAACCCTTATTTTGTTTTGTTCGTTTGTTTCCAATTTTAGTTCGAAACTGGATATTATCACCTGCGCGAAGCCTGTGTTTCAAATGATACCCTTTGCGGAAAATTGATGATAATGTAATCGGCATACCCATATAAACTGCAATAAAAAGTTTTATGTACTGTGATATGGTAATTCTATGATAGATTATCGTATTTTTTAACAGTATATTAGACTAGTGACAGGTTTTTATTGAAGTAATGATGTACCAATCAAAACCTCGCTGACAAAAGCGCGATAGACGAAATGGCGCGTATGTGCATACCTGTCACAAAAACTCCTCCTAGCGTCAAGTATCTTAATCTATTGTCATTTACTGTCAAACTATGTTTCATTTTATTTATTTTATTATGTTGATAACATTACAAATAATATATTTTCCAAGTCAAACAATGTATGACATTTAAGCTTTCATCATTCGAGATTTTTTTAAAAGTGCAGTTAATAGAGTAATAATTATGTAATTATAAAAAGATATTTGGCTTAAACTCAAACATAAAATAACAATTTTAAAAGCAGTACTGAAATCTATAATATAAAACAGAAAATATATGTGTCGTTCTGTCTGTCACAAGAACTCCTTTCAAACGGTGAACGCTAGCAACGCAAATTTGTTATATGTCATTTTGGCTGCCACTTCTTAGTAAATTATTATATTTTCATCCATCATCACCAATAGTCAATATAAGACTAAAAATACTTTTTTTCATATGTCATGTTCGCTCCCCAAGTTGGAGCATATGGATCTGCACAGTATCCACCCGAAAGAAAACTATATAAATCTCCGCAGTGTGAAGACATCTTACAAATTATTTTTGACGAGAATTGTTTGTCAGACAATTACGTAACCCAATAATCATTCAGCCCTGCATTATTTGAATTTTTACCCGCATTTCCCGGATTGCTAGGCGCGCACGCTACCAACGACGCTACCGGGGAGAAATATTGAATACAAAAAAATCATTGAAATAAATTTTCTAATATCGGGATGAACAAAATCAATTTAAATAAAGATTGAGATTGAATTTATCACAGACAAAGCTGAGTAAAAATAACTAGTAGTATATATTGTAATCCTTTTAAAGAGAAACTTTAAATCTAAAATTTAAAGATTACAATTGTATAGTTATTAGTAAAACACTTTGCACAAATAACTATTTTGTTATTAAGTAGTTTTTCTATACTTATCAGTCAATGTTTAATCTAAATGAATATATTATAAAAAAGATCTGAAAAAAATTCAATGCAATAGTAAGTCATGGTAAAAAACATGTTATGAAGTATGAATTATATTTTTTAATCTGACGAATTCAATGAAATTTTTGGATATCTAGTAATTTATTTGTACATCTAACTACGTAACACTAAAATATTTATATTGTAACAATTAGATAAAACAATTCTTGTTCTTGTATCTTAAATCCCAGATATTTTTTTCCTAAAGCAATACATAAATTAGATAATACTATTATGTAAACTGTATGTAATAAAGACATTTAAATTATGCAAAATACAATACAATTGTTTCTAAACTAAAATTTTCAGATTGTCCTACTGTTAAAAGCGATGTGTATAGAATTTCACGGTTGTGATAAAACATGAAATGCATTTTAATACATACGATGGTAAACTAACTAATGAATTTTTCTTTGTTTGTTTCAGGTATGTAAAATTATAATACTTCAAGACCGCAGAGACTTCTAAAAATGGATCACTGAACAATGTCACAATGCACATAGGATTTCTTACAGGAATCTTCATGTGATGCTATAGTTGAAGATTATACGGCGCTTATAAGGTTTTGCAATTTTAATTAATCTATTAATTAAATTCCATTATAAAATTTACAAATCGATTGAAATGATAAGGTTTTCATTTGGTTCCGGGATGGTTGCCAAGCAAATGCGTTTTGTTTTACTTTCGTGCCACTTACAATAAACAGTAGCATATTTTATTTGTACAATGAAATCCGTTTTACAAGCCGCTGAGCTTTCATGCGCATTTACAATTATGAATAGCCAACTCCTATACTTAGTAACTCCTTACTCGTTCTATAAAATATTTTTAATTAGATTTACATATTTAATACCTATATCGCACACGACAAAGCAATACATTGTGAAATGAAAAGAAATCTCTATATTCAATATCATTTGAGTTTGGTATTTTTTTATGTCAACATGTGATAATATTAAAAAATATATGGCATTTGATGCACGTAATAATAGTGACTAAATAACAGTTTTTGTTTATACTCTGTAGAATTTGTGTCGTATGGGAAACGAGTATTATGAGAAATATGCTCGGTAACGGCCGATTAGATAAAATTACAAGCCCGTTTTTACCAATGATGTTGCTAACAATGTTGATGATTTTTTTAAAGAACTGAGCCAGTGTGTTAAGAAGTATATATCACTCTTGTCATAAGCGATATGGTGTACATTAGGTTCGAACTTAATATAAATATTATTCACCATATTTTCGAGCTTTATTAAGTAACAAATATTATTAAAATAAATTTTGCATGTTATAGCATACATTTAAATGGTTTTTATTACAAAATAAAAATGTACCGTTATTTTACTTCGTATTTATTATTTTTTATTAATA
The DNA here is from genome assembly GCA_022683975.1 of Rhyacophila evoluta. Lineage (NCBI taxonomy): Eukaryota > Metazoa > Arthropoda > Insecta > Trichoptera > Rhyacophilidae > Rhyacophila > Rhyacophila evoluta. The sequence goes on from JAGVSQ010009578.1 coordinate 9,014, forward strand.
AATCGAAGTAGATCGGTTTCCTGTAGGTAATTCCGTACCCGGCTATCGCAAAATGTTAACCGAGACCATTAATCCTGACATAATTGGGTTCTGGATTTCCTTTTTCAGTCAAAAACCATCGGATTCAAAATATTATCAACATGAGTGGAATTTATAAAACATTGTGTTTAACGTCCCGTATGCAATTATATTCTTATTCGTATTTGTGCCGGCATATATTTACTGTAATTTCTTGGCAGAAATCCATATTACTTTTTATTAAATGAACTCGTTTATAATATGTTCAACGTTAATTAACTTATTCTGTGGTGCTCGTATTTCGTATTTAATTCGACGTAGAATATTTGGAAAATATCTTGTTACATGTTATTCATACATTTAACGTATATACTTGCATATTCTCGTCTTATAAGTATTATTTATCATAAATTCAACACGACATAAATATGATTATAACAAAAATATTTTAAATATATTAAAAGATAACACAAAGGCGATATTGTAAAAATATAAGAAATAATAGAATATGCAATGCGAAGATATGTCTTGCCAGATTATTTTTTTTGAGAGTTGGTTGTTAGACAATTGCTCAACTGAATAGGTATCTTGTCCTATATTTTCGCGTTTTTTAATTCCACCAAATGTGTGAATCGAACCTGCATTCCTCGGATGTGACGCGTACACGCTAATCTCTTGACTATCGGTCAGTATCAATATCAGCAATCTGTTAATCTGGAGAATTAAAATAAAATATCAGTACTGTCTTTGGTTAGTTGTTAGCGTGTGCGCCTAGCAATCCGAGAACCGCAGGTTTGATCCGCCATCTGTCGCATTTAAAAAAATCTAAAAATGCAGAACTGGATGCCCATTGGATTGAGTAATTACTTGACAAACGATGTTCGATAAAAAAGCTGTCAAGACATCTTTGCACTGCTGAGATCTATATATACTCCACTTTTGGAGTGGATATCATCACACTATGCAGATCCATATACTGCACTTTGGGAGCGCATATGGTATAGGGTTACAAGCGTTAACTCACATTTTTTTAATACAATATATCGACAGATCTGTATATTATTTATTGTATCAAAATAATGTTTTTTATTATAAAATTTTCAACATATATTTTGATTGTTATTCATTATACAGAGGTTGTTTCTATTTATAAATCAAGTTACAAAGTATTATTAAATATCCTTGTATCTGCCCTTATGCCATATCCGTGCTCGTGTAAGATATCTTTAGTAATTCGGATATCTATTGGGGTGAAAGTAGCTAGCAGTGCGTCACACGGGGTCGCATTGTAACCCACCCTTAAAATAAATCGTCCGTGTAGGTATGCTAGTAGTTTATTCGATAGAGTTGGGACACCATACTGATCGATTTGGTTTTTATAACTGGGTTACAAATAAGAGCAGACAATTCAGTGCATTTTTATAGTTTTTATTAGAACCTCACTGAAAATAACATCTAATTAATCGATAAACTAAGAAATATATACTAATAAACATTTCCAACTGATCGTATTGACAAATGTACTGGGCTAACCTTCCAGAGGTGATTCCGATGGGGAGTACAATGCTGTGTTTCAAATCGGATATTGTTTCAAACGTGAATTGGATTTACTGTTTCCCCCCAGTGGTCGAGAGGTAAACGCGCACGTTCGCAGCCGGTTATTGTATGTTCGAATCTCACAGATATCAAAGATTTGTAAAACGGTAAGAAAAATTTAGACTAGATACACAATGACTTAATCAAAATTGACTGAAAAACAATATAGTGAAAATAAAGTTTTCGCAATGCAGAGATTCATAGTATCATTGGAAAGAAGATTGCTCTATTAATACAGGAAAAATAATAGGCATATATTCCTCTCGATGACCTGCCACTTGTCCACATTCATTATGCTAGCGTATACCGTGGTGTAACGAAAATTATGTGCCAGAAGTATCCCAGGAGTAGTTTTCCAAGACCTTCATTGGCGTGCAATAGAGATTGCGTGATTTCTATCCTAACTATATATGCCCTGTAAATATTTAGTCTTTTTAAGAAAAGACCTTCTTGTTCGCCACAAGATTTTACTATTAAAAGCTACATAATTACCTATCGTAAAAACCATGTTGACAAATTGACGATTGACTATCTTACTTATTCATACATATACAATTGATTGCTATAGTTCACCCAAAGACACGTCAATATTTCATGCGATATCCATTTAAATAAAAATTTAATGTTCGTTTATTCAAAATCTTAAATTTCCGAAAGTTTTTCACCGATCGCTTTGAAAATTTGACACAACGTTGTAGTCTAATACGCGCGTGTTTTATAGATTTATATTATATAGATTTCACATGAAAAAGAGTGTCATTTAACCAGACTGAGCCACAGCAACGCGTGGCCGGGTACAGCTAGTATTATGTATAATCAAAGAGTACGTATTTATTCTCTTAACCTTTGGTGGGTGAAGAGTAAGCGTGCGTGCTTATCACAGCTGTTGGAGTTTTTTAAAATCATTGCATTGCAGTGACTTGTGAAATATAATATATACATCTTCATGTTTTAGATATGCACGTGTTTCGCTTTCAAAACGAACAGTGCAAAATAAAACACTTTAGTATAAAGTATATATTGATTCGGGTAAGGAATTTCGTAGACGTATCAAATCCATAGCAGAAATTTATCCCTTTATAAAAAATATGATAAACTTTCCCCTCCAATGGCGTATTTTTATTTATATTTTGAATAGGAAGCGATGCATCGGGCTTTCATACATATTTTTCGGCAAACAACATTGAATCTGTTTGAAGTAAATGCTTCCGCTCCGTGTATAAAAATATATTGATAGGTTTTTTTTCCCAAAGTCATGTTTATTAAAAGTTTTTTGTTGTGCATCAAAGGATATACTGTAAAAGGCGAATACGAAATTTTATTTTACATAATTCGATACACCCTCACATTTTGATGCTTTGACGGTTTTGTTTAATAATGCAACCGCCACGTGTGGATATTGTGGCGTAAATGACGTGCACTTAAAATTACCAGAATTCTACGAGTAGCAGCTTCTTAAGATACTTGGTCGGTGTGTTATATATTGGGCATAGTTCCTGTAACAATTAAGTTCTATAGACATTAAAAAAAAAATTCACAACTATTATATCGAGTAGTATTTTTGCTTTATTTGGCTGAAAGAATTTCAGCAAGTTTCGGAACAGGAGGTTGCGATTTCGAATCCTACAGCTGCAGAACTTTAAAACAATAAAAATGCAAGATTTAATTCGTAATGTGTGGACCAACTGTCTGACAACGAATTGTCGTGAAAAAAATCGTTAAAATATTTTTTTTTACAATTTAAAGACACCATTTTTGGAGTGGTAATTTTCAGAAATTTAGAATACATATGCTCCACTGTTGATGTGGGCATGGTAAATAAAAGGAAAATTAATTAATCGTACGTTTACTGTCAAGAAATCTCAAAATCGTACGCGAATCTGTTATTAAAGTTATCATGTGGCAAGTACTCGTAACTGTATTGAGATGAATATTTGATTTACGAGAAATTGCAATATGAAAATTGTATCAAAGGCGTTAAAATTTTTGAGATATGGGATCTTGGCAGTAAGCCGACGGCTTACTTTTAAATAAATAAAATGTTTTTTTAAAAGGCAGGTTACATCAGTAAATCTAGAAAGTTTTCCATGAAAGAATTAAAAAAATGATTTGTGATTATGGTGTTGTTTTATCTTGAGCGTATTAAAAATAGTAGTATTTCTTAGTGGATTTCGAAAAATAGCGTAGCTGCAAAAATGTTAATAAACGTTTAAGAAGAATTGTCGAACTTGCAAAGCACCCGGCAATCGTATAACATTTTGATTCGCTTGTATACAGTCTAATATACAATATAACCATTAATTTATTCGCAGGTATTAGAAGGAACCTTTTGCAATTTTGTGTGTGTTTTATATTACTAAAACGTCGAACTGCTCCTACACTTATGTAACTGTCAGGGGACGTAATATTTCATAATGACAGTAGAAGGTCACATTATAGCGCTTTTCAAAAAGGTCAGATACGTAACAATAAAGTTGAATTATTGTTATCAGACTGAAGAGGGAGGCTTACGCGGGATAGAGAGTCAAGACTTATATTTTTATGGATCGAGTAAAAAAGATCTAAATTTATATTTTATATTGTCTTGCAAATGGCAAACCTTTATAAGTTCAACTCAGGCTGGAAATTGGCATTTGGAAGTCAATCGTATATTAATATGCTCACATATCATTATTCTAAAGTGGTAAAAGAGTAATGGAAAATGAATGACACACATGTAAACCATGCGGCTTAACTATGTAATTATAAAAGGATATTTGGTTTCAATTCAAATAAAAAAACCGAGAGCTCTCAAAGTATTTTTGAAATCTACAGTATAAAACACGTGGTTTTGCCGCTATGCTGTCTCAGTTTGGCCTTGTTAAACAGCCAGCATGTCCATGTGGCTGTCCAGAA
>JAGVSQ010009579.1:0-13522 GCA_022683975.1 Rhyacophila evoluta
TGTGTTACGCACTATGCCTCGCGGATATATATGTCATAAGCACTAAAGAGGTTAAAAGACTAGTCAGCTCATCTCATAACTAACAAGGTTTGAAATAAATAAAATAACGAACTGAATATTATCATCCAGCACAGCAACATCTTCACTTGTTTTTGCTAAAATTAATAAGATACTTAAACATACACTAAAGTAACACTCGTATAAAATTCATATCATAAGGGAATCATATTTATAAAAGTTAGTGCTAATAATTATGTGGAAAGGGTAAGTTTTCCTAACTGGTTGAAAGAAAAATATCAATTGAATATTTTTTTAGCATTTTTTCTAATACCAAATACATAGTGATATGATTTTATGAAAAGCAATTTTGTAGTTTTGCATAAAACACTTAAATTGAGTATTATTTTTGTTTCAATCTAGTTGGGACACATACACAAATCTCGAAGCTACTGTGAAAAACATGTTGACATCTTTACGAGCTGTAGGTGAATTGCAAAATCCAGCCATTAGAGAGCGCCATTGGGACCAGCTTATGAGAAGCACAAAGGTATAACACGGAAATCAGGCCGATCTGGTAACTTAAATCATGGTGAAAATAACATTCAGTTTAGATGATTTCTTCGAACCAATAGACTCATTATTATTACCTTCTCAACTCAATCATTGAATTTATATTTATTACTTGAAGTATTATCAAAAATATACAACTGTACTATCAGTACATTATTCCAAAAGGTAAATATATCTACAAAAATACATTAAATGACCTGAAAAGTACCTTTTATTTCAGCTGCTACAATTGGTATTGAATTATTAATAACACACTTTAACACATTAACACTTTACACAATTTAAAATTTTATTGAATACTAGGACAACATCTTTCAAAATGGGTGTTTTATAAATATTATGTTATGCATTTTTCCATAACATAACAAAATATCAGGGTGATAATTTTATGTAACTATTACATAACATAAAATATTTCGAATATAAACGATTCTAGTACTTTTTTATAGAATATCTGGTTTCAACAGAATCCACATGGTATGGAACTTCGTTTTAAACCAGCTTGTTTTGAAAGTATTTTGAAAAAAATATAGCTAATACAATTATTAAACAACTTAGATGACCAAATAATAAAAACGCAGTAGTAAAAAAAAATCTGATGACCACTTATTGTGGCAGCTGGATTATAAAACAAAAATTTACAAATGATATTTCTATTTGACACAAACTCAACTTAATATTTTGGCATGTAAAATTAAATCTTTCTATCTACAACAAATTTAACATTGAAAAGCAAAATTATCAAGCTTTTAATTATCCTAATAGTGTTAGGTGTATGTTTTAGAAAAACCAAACACTTTTATAATAACATTGTATATAAATTCACATCTGAATGTGGCACAAAATATTATATTTGTCAAACAGGACACAACTTTGGATTGGCATGTGCTGTAAATACATTTATTGGTATGGAGTTTTTATTAATTATTGAAATAAGTGTTAGGCGTTATTAGTATATTTATGGCATGTGAATGAAATGCTTGGCTTAACAAGAGAAGCATATGACATAAGAACTTCTCAGTTTCATTGTTTAATAAATCAGTAATTTGGAATGTTTTCATTCATCCATCATTATTTTTCAATGCTTTAAACCAAATAGTTCGATAATATTAATGAAGACTCAGAAGTTTTTTTTCTTTGAATTTCTATATGAAAGTCATTTGTCAAATTATACAGATTTTTTATGTTTGTTCGTATTGCTCGCTTATATAACACAAAATATTAACATTCCAAAATCCTTAAATGTAGTAATGAACCTTGATTGTTAAACCTCAACTTTTCAGATTTTAATTAGATTTTTGAGAATTGACATTTACAGAATGTAATCAACATTTAATCATCATAAATTAACTGAAGTCTATGAAAAATTTAGCTCTTTTCTGGAATATGATATATCCGCTTTTATAACATTGTGAAGTATCACGGGCATGAGTATGTATCGTCTAGATCCTAGACAGCTAAATTTCAGCATGATTGTATTCTTCTTGTGGTATTATCATTCATGTAGAATCGTGACATTTGAAGCAGCTAAGTTTTCTCATTTATATAGATTTTTGTTTTATGTCTGTTACTGTGTTTTACATTAGAGTTGCCTATAACCAATAACAGCAAGCGTTTAATAATGTAATATTTTCTAAGCATTCTCCAACCAACTCCTGATCATCATTGATTAATATAACATGATCAGAGAACTTAAAGGTGGACAGGAGAAGCAAAGTAAAGTGATTCACTTTTACTAATAATGATTACATCTGTAACAAAAGATTGACCAAATCTGTGCTTTAGTCCTTTTATGTCAATTTAAACATTGACTCTCTCCCACAATAATAAAATGTCTTTAGCAAGATTCTTTGCCTCAAAGGTATGCAGCTGCAATTAAAAGTACTGAAAGCTTCAAAGAATGTAACAATATTATCATCTGCTATATATGTAATCATTTTCATTGTGTAACAATAATCATCTCTGACTGAATGCCGAGTGATATGTAAATAAATCATGGCTTTTTTATTTGTTTCGCAGAGTTTAGCTGAATTGCCTAAGGAGCTCACTGTAAGTATACTACACCCACTCAAAAGGCATGATTAGGTTAAAAATGTATATAAAACGCAACTAGACTTTTGTGGCCAAATTACGCCTCATTTCATCGAAACCATAAAAATGTACAGTTTTCTTTCAATTGCGTGAATTAGGAATAGTTTTCAGATACAGCTACTAATAGTCAATATACAAGTTGATAATTAGATAGAATATTTATTTGTGAATTCGAGTTGCTATTCAACGGTTTGATTTCCATATTAAGATTCAAATTTATACGCTCTTTTATCTAAACATTTATGTCCTGAATATAAGGATAAAAATATGAATATAACACGAGGGATCTGTGAAACGAAAACGGCAGTGTCTATATGTTGTCAAAAACGAGTTAGATATGTGTAGAGCCGGTAACTCCCCGTATGGTAGTAAAAAAAATTAAAAGGAACGAGGCTCTAGCACAGCGGCTCTCAACCTTTATTGGAGTTGTGGTTCTCTCTTAAGTTAAAAAAATCTCTGCCTCCCCATTACTGAGATTTCTACTTTCATACATTCATCCAGATTTTTTCTTTATAATTTCTACTCTCTTATGGGTAGGGTAGGTCTCATAGTATATATTGTCTGTAAGTCCACTAAAATTTGGTATGCCTCATCAAAAAATTATTTTTGATTTGTGCCTCCATTGAAGGTCTCTATGCTCTTCTGGGGATCCACGTGGACCCCGGTTGAGAATCGTTGCTCTTAAATTTATATTTTTTAAGAAATCAAATTTTAAAAATGTAGGCAGTTATCAAACAAACCAATCAGCACGCTATTTCTCTGATTTTAATATAGTGTTCCAAATGGTGATTGGAAAATTTAAGCATACAAGGCATGTTATGCATAGTTAGGAAACAAAAGTGGCAGTTTTTATAATTATGTTAAATATTTAAAAAACCATTTTACAAAATGACATAAATTATATTGAAATAGTAAGATGATACTAATAAGAATATTCAACATTACATTTTCAGTAGTTTTACATAGGTAGGTTTCTTTTATATGATAAAAGAAATAAAACATTTTTATTGATTCGCCAATATTTTAGGATTATAAAAACTGCCGCTTTTATTTTCAGGGCCATGACTTGAGTAAATGGATACCATCAAACCATCATACCCATATGTTAAAATTGAAGATCTACATGCTCCTACTTCTTCTGTTTTAGACATTTATCAATTAGACATATTCTCACAGTGGACAATAACATGTGAAAAAATAGTATTCAAAAATCTGTATTCGTGTTTAGGACACCCTATAGGTTCAAATAGGTGGAAATTAATATTTAAACAAAAATAATGTTTTTGTGTGGATATTAATATTTTTAACATAGGTATATTGAGACCCGATCACAACAATCTGTCAGTTAAATTCATTATCGAATCTGTCATAAATGTATTGAAGATAAATACTCTTTATGATTGATCATTTCTAATTATGATTAGATCAAGATGAGACTAGAGGTGCAATTTGGCTATGATGAAATTAATTGATTTTATAATTGAATGTTGACTTATTAGGGATTTTTTTTTTAAGTTTAGAAAGTAGCATGAATTTAATAAATGATAGCAAAGCTGATGATAAAATGGCTGGGTATATACAGTTCGATTATCTTCTTTACTATAAGTAAGCATGTTTATCAAACTCTTCAAACATAATAGATCTGTTTCAATCACACAAATAACATATCTCAAGAACGTCAATAAAATTATAAATTATTGTTTGGTAAAGTTTTGGCTTATTGGTAAGTAATATTTAACTTTTAGCATGTGGCTTAGATTCTGAAGAAGATGATACAACATTTGTTAAGGCTATATAAATGACTCATAGGAAAATACATTTTTAATTATGTGTATTATATATACAGCCTTGTTATCAATTTGAATTATATTTCAAATCGTCAAGTGACATCTATTGAATTTCTGAAATGTAATTTAGTAAAATAGTATTATGAATAATGCTGACTTCATAGTATGTCTTGTTAGACAGAATAGATCTAACATAAATTAGGTTACGCCATGTAATTAATTATTAAAATTTGTATATTTTATGTCTTAATAAAAGAGAATTTATTAGCTATCCACTGAATGTGTCATGGAGTTCAAAAAAAAACAAAACAAGGTGCAAGCTGTACACCATCATAAGTAATAATACTACAAAGAAGAGGAAAATATATTTTGATCAAGCAAAATAATAACATATAACAAGTGTTTTACTTCAATTCATATAAATATTTCAGGTGAGAATCGTAATGGATACAAGTACAACTCTAGCTGATTTACTTGCTTTAAATCTTCATGAATGTGAAGAAGAAGTGAAAAATATTGTTGACAAAGCGGTAAAAGAGATGTCAATGGAGAAGGTACTCCGAGACTTAAATCAAACATGGAGTAATATGGAGTTTGAGCAAGAGTTACACCCTCGAACTGGTTCCAATTTATTAAGAGCTAGTGAAAAACTTATTGAAACTCTCGAAGAAAATCAAGTAAGTGTTATAAATTTCTCACTTACTGTAAAATACGAATATTTCAATGAAGTTTGTAGTTGTTTTTTGTAGAAAATATAATACATTATAGTACTGTATGCTACTGAAATTTTGCAATACAGCATCAATGTAAGTAGAAAAATTGGTACACAGATGATAATATATAGAGGTTTAACCAGCATGTACATTTCAGAACATCAGTTCAAGAGCCTGTGAATGGTTGACTGCAGCTGGTTAATGATTATGTTGCTTACTGTAACATAGTAGATAAGCATGTTCGCATTTTGAATACCATTTTAAATTTCACTATCCAGGGTGGGAGAGAAAAATTATTCTATAAAATATAGCTAAATAATTAAGCAATAGTTTATAAAGAATTATAATTTAATATTAAAATTAACAAATTGTAACTATTTTTGTATCATAATCCATAACTCAATTATGTAACATCACAGAATGTACAATATACTGTCTAATAAGTAGTAACTAGTAACATAAATATATTGTATATCCTCAAATAGCCTTTAATTTGTTCAATTCTAGGTGCAGTTGCAAAATTTAATTACATCAAAATTCATCGCCCACTTCTTGCAAGAAGTATCTGAGTGGCAGAACAAGCTTTGTGTTGCTGATCAAGTGATCACTGTGTGGTTTGAAGTCCAGAGAACTTGGATGCATTTGGAGAGCATTTTCATGAGTTCTCAAGATATCAGAAAGCAGTTGCCTGAAGATTCCGATAGATTCGATAAAATAGACAAAGAGTTTAAAGTAAATTATTATTTTATTCTTACTATTTCCAAATATTACACAAATAACTTTATGAATTGGACACTCTCGACTCAGAGCATCAACGGAAAATATTTAAAATTATATACATTCTATGATATATGGACACTAAAATGGGGGATTCGGTTGTCACGGAATTATCAATATCTATTTTATTAATTAAAATTCTAGTATAATTAAAAATTTATTTTATGCTTAAGGTTATGACAGAAGAAATGTCCCAAACTCCAAACGTAGTCAAAGGAACCAATAAAGAAGGGCTGGTTGCACAACTCGATGTATTACAGAAAGAGTTGATACTGTGCGAAAAGGCGTTGGCTGAGTATTTAGAAACCAAACGCTTAGCATTTCCCCGATTTTATTTTGTCTCCTCTGCCGATTTGCTGGACGTCCTTTCCAATGCTAATCAACCAGAAATGGTTTGCAGGTACAATTCTCAAACACGTTCCAATCTAATATTTTGACACTCCATATAACAAATTTCAAACAAATCCTTTTTCCTTGTACCAAAAATTGAGAAAGACTTCATGCTTATTGGAATCTGAAAAGTAAATAAATAACCATCTTCATTTCAAGATAGAGCAAATTGATGATATAATAAATATCTTTCAGGTATAAATAATTTATTCAAGAAAAAACATCCGAATTGTAATTTAGATATGGGATTCTAGTGTGAAATGAATGATTCAAACAATTCACAAACATGCACTTTATATTTTAACCAGAGTAGATGACATTTGATATTCTAAATAATGAAAAAATGTTTTAGGCATTTGACCAAACTATTTGATTCGATGGCTAAATTGAAGTTTCAACCTGATACAGGATGTACTTCTGCTGAAGGAATGATAGCAAAAGATGGTGAATTAGTTTTGTTCTTTGAAAACTGTGATTGTAGCGGAGCTGTAAGTATAGTGTAAATAAAATATTTAATTTAATTAAGGTCACTTCATTTTCATTTAATTTATTAAATGTCGTATTTTATTTTTTTAGGTTGAAGTCTGGTTGAACCGTTTGCAAAATTCGATGAGAGAATCGATAAGAAAATATTTTTCAGATGGTTGTTTATCATATGAAGAGAAGCCAAGAGAACAATGGCTTTTTGATTTTCCGGCTCAGGTTTCCCTCTGTGGTACCCAGATCTGGTGGACAACTGAAGTCAATATTGCCTTCTCAAGGCTAGAAGAAGGCTACGATAATGCTTTGAAAGATTATTTCAAGAAACAAGTCGCCCAATTGAGTACACTCATCACATTATTAATTGGTGAACTGTCAAAACAGGACAGACAAAAAATTATGACCATCTGTACTATTGATGTCCATTCACGTGATGTGGTCGGCAAACTTATTCAATCAAAAGTCGAAAGTGGTTCAGCATTTCAGTGGCAATCACAGCTACGACACAGGTAATTAAAGTCAAATCTGTCATAATTTTAAACTTGGATATACTGTCTAGTTTTTACAGAAGAAGTCATGATTAGTAAAAGTAAAGCCACATTTCAGAACCCAAAAGACTAATATTTAAGTTAGCCATAGGTGATAGAATTTTTGTAGAAACCTCATGCTTGATGGCATTTGTTTTTAGACTCTCTATTGTAATATGTATAAAACATGAGTATACACAAGTGAGATAGTTTAATCCACAATATTTCTTAGATATAGTTTTAGTTATATCCCTAGCTATAAGACCAAAACCCACTGAATAGAAACACAATATGATTACTACCTCACTTTTTATGTCCATATTCTCAACCTAAGTTATAATAATTAAAATATACAATAATCAATTCTAGACCGCCTGTAACCAATCTCTCCATATCCCTTCAAGTAATAAATACATCCTTTATTATTTAGCATGATCTATTATTACTTAAGTCATAATAAAAAAAATCTTTTCAGGTGGGATGAAAAAGAAAAGCATTGTTTTGCAAATATCTGCGATGCTCAATTTATTTACAGTTATGAATATCTTGGTAATACTCCAAGACTTGTTATCACTCCACTTACTGATCGTTGCTACATCACATTAACTCAGGTACCAATATTTTTTTATAACCATATCCTTATAAAGCCGCAGGATTTGAACCCGAGATAATCGGATGCTGAAGTTTGCGTTGCTTATGATACATTTATCTTTTATAAAATAGTTAGGCCTTGGAAACCGGAAAATATTTTTCATGATAAAAATAGTTTATCTGTTCTTATGTTATGTTGCTTTATCGTATATATTTTCTTGTATTGTTTAAGTCTCTGCATTTGATAATGGGTGGTGGTCCGGCTGGACCTGCTGGAACAGGAAAAACAGAAACAACAAAAGATTTAGGAAGGGCACTTGGAATTATGGTTTATGTTTTCAATTGCTCTGAGCAAATGGATTACAAGGTAAAGAGCTTAACATACTTAGAATTTTACAGTGTGTAATGTTAGTTAATGTAATGAAAAATATGAGAAACTGTATACTGACAAACCGATAACATTTATACTATCTATTACTAATTTAAAAAATTCTAATTCACGCTATCTTTTAGTCATGTGGAAATATTTACAAAGGTCTTGCGCAAACCGGCGCCTGGGGATGCTTTGATGAATTCAACAGGATATCTGTGGAGGTGTTATCTGTTGTTGCAGTACAAGTGAAATCAATACAAGATGCCATAAGGTTACACTTCATTTGATGATTTAATTTTACACTTGTTATTGAGTTTATCATGTGAGGGCTTTGTAAACAAAGACAGCAGTCTCCATTTTTTGTTAAAAATAAATTAGTCATGCGTCGTGTAAAGCTGGCAATTTTGCTTACGGTAGTAAGTTAAAATCAAAAGAATTAAGGCTCTAACATGTACATTTTTGAAGAGTTAAAATAAAAATATCCCAATTAATTTAAAACATCAAAGAAAATATTGATATATTCATTGATTTTAGGTGACAATTCTGCAGATATATAAAAATACATTTTTTTTGACATGCACGTTGGGAATAAACGAAAAACTAACAATATTATTAACATTAATCTTTCAAGGATATTTACAGCTTTTACTGAATAAGAGTATAGTTTTATAGTTATACACATCAAATAGACATTTTCATCATTTTAAATAATTATTAATCATATTTACAGAGATAAGAAAAAAGAATTCAATTTCATGGGTGAGCAAATAGCAATGGTAGCCTCAGTTGGCATATTCATCACAATGAATCCAGGATATGCAGGCAGAACTGAGCTCCCGGAAAATCTAAAAGCTCTTTTCAGACCGTGCGCCATGTGTGTCCCTGATTTTGAACTGATCTGTGAAATTATGTTGGTAGCAGAAGGTTTTCAAGATGCCAGGGTATTGGCTAGGAAATTTATCACACTCTATACACTTTGTAAGGAGTTACTGTCTAAGCAGGATCATTATGATTGGGGGTTGCGAGCCATTAAATCTGTGTTAGTAGTAGCAGGATCTCTAAAGGTATGTATGTATAATTTCATTGTTCTTAATGTATTTTAAAAGAATATATTAGCCTATCTCAAGAAATACTTTGAAAGTAATGTGAACTGTAGGATCAAAATTTTTGTAACCATACCATCATTTAGTATAGTAATTTGAAAGATTCCATGACATGCAACTAATTCTTAATCAAATAACTAGTAAGAAATCTCATATAAACACTACTAAGATATCTTCATATATCTCAGTGCTCCATAACCATTTATCTTTCGTGGCACACTTGTCGGCTTTTCCAAAATTTTGCGACACACTACAAGTAAAAAAAGTAAGAAATGCCATTCTATGGTGACACATCTAATGTTTTTATTGATATTGGAGAAATGTGCCACGGCACACCCAGAATCGTCTTGCTCAACAGTGGTTGCGAAGCACTGATATATCTATATGTTTGATCTTGGAGTGAAAATATTGATTTATGTCTACTCTATGCTAGCTCCAGTATAGATTACTAATAAATTGATGAGTGAAAACTAAATTGTTACTAAAATAAAACCCGATTTTTAAATGAGCATATAAATATATCTTTTTAAATTTTTATGATTCTCCGAAAATGTTTGACAAATGATTCATTCTTTTTTTATTGGAATTATGAAGTTTTGCAATAAATATAATGATTTAATATTTTAGGCCCATAAAATAATAATAATAATAAAATAAAATTTAGTTCTTACTGTATTCCGACATTAACATGTAAACCTTTATGTTGGTAATTTTTTTTTATAAATAGTTGACTGAAGTAATTTTATTAAATTTTTAGCGTGGTGATCCCGGTAGGCCTGAGGAAGAAGTATTAATGAGAGCTCTGCGTGATTTTAACATCCCAAAGATTGTCACTGATGATATGCCAATATTCATGGGTCTCATTGGAGATCTATTTCCAGCATTAGAAGTACCGAGAAAGAGAGATTTGGACTTTGAAAGAACTGTTAAGCAAGCTGCATTAGATTTATCTCTACAACCGGAAGATAATTTCATCCTTAAAGTTGTACAACTGGAAGAATTACTTGAAGTGCGCCATTCAGTATTTATTGTAGGGAATGCTGGCACTGGGAAAACGCAAGTTTGGAAAACGTTGTTCAGAACATATCAAAACATTAAAAAGAAACCAATTTATAATGACTTAAATCCGAAAGCAGTCACAAATGATGAACTCTTTGGCATTATTAATCCAGCAACTCGTGAATGGAAAGACGGTTTGTTTTCTGTCATTATGAGAGAGCAAGCAAATCAGGTTGGCGATCATCCAAAATGGATGGTCCTCGATGGAGACATCGATCCTATGTGGATAGAGTCTCTTAATACTGTTATGGATGACAACAAAGTATTGACACTCGCGAGTAATGAAAGAATTGCTTTGACGCCAGTAATGAGATTGCTGTTTGAAATATCAAATTTAAGAACAGCAACACCGGCGACTGTCTCCCGAGCTGGGATTCTATATATTAATCCTCAAGATTTGGGTTGGAACCCGTAAGTTTTGTTATATAATAATATAATACCGTGAAATGATTTTAATTGCACTTTATTATAAACACTACTATCACCCAGTGACAATCGGTAAACGTTTTAATATTAGTTTTGTTAGAAAACCAATTTTTTAATACTTACTTACAGAGTTTTTAAGGCAAATTATTAAGTTATCATTATATTACCTGGGCATATCGTTACTTACAACAGTAGATCGGTGATAGGTGATGTAGGAATATGCTTATTGAAAGGATCTTTGGTCAAATGCCTCTTCTACTCAGTTTTCAGTGTTTTCATTTCTATAGACTTCTTTATTCTTTTTTAAAATATAAATGTTTTTATCATTATAGGTATGTGACAAGTTGGATCGAAAGCCGTACGATACCAGCAGAAAAATCTAATCTCATAATATTATTTGACAAATATATTCCTTCGTGCCTTGAAAATGTCCGCATAAGGTTTAAGAAAATCACACCGATTGCAGAAATGGCACATGTTGCCATGCTCTGCCAATTGCTTGGATGTTTGCTCATACCTGCCCATACTCCTGCAGATTGCCCAAAAGAATGGTATGATCTGTATTTTGTTTTTGCCTGTGTGTGGGCATTTGGATCTGCAATGTTTCAGGAACAATCTGTTGACTACCGAATTGGTGAGTGTACAATATGTGAAGTTATTAGTTGTTTGATTATTTTTATCAATGAACTTATAAGATTTCTTATCATTGAATATTTTTCATAATGATCAACACTCATTTTTGAGTAAAGGTGCTCATAAATACAATGCAATTTGATTGTGAGTGTTGTTGAATGAAATCCTGCCGACAACATTCAACTTGAACTTGAGAATGAATAACAGGAATATGTATTTTTTAAGAATTCACAAAATGGTGGACGAATGAGTTCAAATCTGTCAAATTTCCGACTGGAGGAACTGTGTTTGACTATTATTTAGACACAGAAACAAAACAATTCTTACCATGGACCGAGCGATTGCCCAAGTTTGAACTGGATGCAGACATGCCTTTGCAGGTATAATTAATAACAAATTGATATACAAATGTGCTTAGTCTGTTTATATTAGTTTAATTAAGTTATGAGTTTTTATTAGAAATTTTTAGATCTCTAGATTACTTTGCGTAAAAATACATAAGCAATGTGGTTGTGTAAATTGATTCTTATATTGATTCATTATTTCTTCTTTTTATAGGCAGTACTTGTTCCCACTTCTGAGTCAATAAGAATCAGATATTTCATGGATATGCTGATGGAAAAGAAATATCCTGTGATGTTAGTTGGTAATGCTGGGTGTGGAAAGACGGTGCTTGTGAATGAAAAACTAGCTAGGTACTTTAAAATAAAATTTTAATATTGCTTTTAATTTATAAAGATTCCATCAAACAATGTGCAGAAATAAGCCTAATATGTTGATCATTCATTCGCCTTTAAATAAAGTCCACCGAGTTTTCTATCAATTTAATTTCAAGACTTAACATTAATACTCGAATATTTGTTTCAGTTTATCAGAAAACTACGCAATAGCAAATGTTCCATTCAATTTTTACACAACATCAGAAATGTTACAAAAAGTTCTCGAGAAGCCACTAGAAAAAAAAGCTGGTAGAAATTATGGTCCTCCAGGTAACAAAACTCTCATCTATTTCTTAGACGACATGAATATGCCAGAAGTGGACGGCTATGGTACTGTCCAGCCTCATACGATTATTCGTCAACATATGGACTACAGTCATTGGTACGACAGAGGCAGACTTGCTCTCAAAGACATACATAATTGTCAATATGTCTCTTGTATGAATCCAACTTCGGGGAGTTTCACCATCAATCCTCGGCTGCAAAGACATTTTTGTGTGTTTGCTGTGAGTTTTCCAGGAGCTGAAGCCTTGACCAGTATATATCATTCAATATTAAGTCAACACTTTGCAAATATTGAGCTAAGATTTCCTCCTACCATTACCAAGCTTGCACGTAAGTATAACATATTATCTTGTATTTAAGTTTGGAGTAAGTAAATTGAGAATGTTTCATTTCATTTTTATTTCAGTGCACAATGCACGTCAACAACTTCAAATTTTAAAGAAATATTTGAAATACTCTTTTAGCTGCAATAAAATTTAACAAAAAATTAAACTGTTTTATAATATTTCAGCAAATGTTGTTGCCAGTTCAATTGCATTACATCATAAAGCCAGTCAAATATTTTTACCAACAGCAATAAAATCCCACTATATCTTCAACCTCAGAGACTTGTCCAATGTATTCCAAGTGAGTAACAATAGCATTCTTAATTATTCTTCTTCTGTTTGATTTCTCAGTAAAGAGGTCTAGATCGAGTCATTAAGGTCGACTGAATAAATCTAGTGTATGACAATTATCTTATGTTATTATTTATATTGGGTAATGCTGGGTTTCCCAAACTTTTTATGCAATGGAACACTTCGCGAACCCGGAAATTTTAACGGAACACAGCCTATTTTTTACGTTGGGTAATTCTTAAATTTTCGGGTTTGTCTCCCCGGTACTATAGTTGGTAGTGTGAGCGCCTAGCAATCCGGGGAATATGGGTTTGATTCCCCATCTTTCGGATTTTAAAAATCCGAAAATGCAGGACTGGATGCCCATTGGGTTGAGTAATT
>JAGVSQ010009580.1:0-13519 GCA_022683975.1 Rhyacophila evoluta
GTAGATCCATATGCTCCACGTTGGGAGCGAACATGGTTAAAAAAAAATAAAAATAATTGATTGTCTATCAAGGCACACTTATTTGCGTGTTGAGTATAAAAATAATATATTATACCTTTCTTGTGGACAAAATAACTTATCTTCTTCACATGTAAATATGATTTGTTTATATTTAAAATAAATGATAAACATGTACTTTTGAATACAAAATTGAGCATCTTAATATAATTTCTCTCCCTATATATCTATCTCTTTGCTAAAATATCTCTAAAATATACTATAATATCTCTCTCCCTGGTAACTGAGAGGTTAGCGTGCGCGCCTTGTATCCGGAAAATGCGAGTTTGATCCGGATCCATTTTTAGATTTTTAAAATCCAAAAATGCAGTACTAGATTATCATTAGTTTAAGCAATTTTCTGACTATCAATTCTCATGAAAAAATTGTCAAGACATGTCTTCACATAGCCAAGACCATATACTCAACTTGGATTGTCTCATATAACACGGTGTCACATAATACAACATTTTATAGGAATCTATTTGCCTTATTATAGGAGGGTTATCTGTACTCCGTTTCTGAAGTGGTCATATTTGCACTGTTGAGATACATATTCTCGACTTCTGGAGCGGATATGGTGAAAAAATAAGATAATTTTTATCGGTAAAAATGCTTTATATTTTTATCGGTATTTAACATACAATAGAGTGAACGAACAGGCCTGCCAATCAAATTAATCACTTTTTAAAATATGATAATGTTTTCAATATTCTTTAACACGTGTTGGTGTTAAATATTTCTTCTCGAGCGGATGACGCAGGCGATCGAGTTCTTTGTAAGCCGTAGATCTTTCAATGAACACGAATTCTGAAAGCATTGTAAAAATTTATGATAAAACGCATACGAGTAACATAGCACAGATATTCTATTAATTTAAACATAAACACAACGGCGTGTCGATACTATACAACAGAAAGTAAATGTGTGTGTCTGTCTGACACAAGAATTTCTTCCAAACGTTAATATTAGCGACATCAAATTTTGTTCAATCGTTGGAATGGTGATAATCAGAATCTGGGGAGGCGTGGTTGCACATGACGTCTGTCATTTTTGCATTCGTTTTTAAACCATTGCATGACAAGTATGCGTGTCGATAATTTCACGAGCAGGCCCGACGGACTTCTTCAATATGACAGCATCATCTGTGTTATAGATCTTAACAGATAATATAAATGGTGACAACCAAAAGTTTTCCAATATATAATCAAATGATTCTAAGACTAAATGTATTTTATAAAATATATCTTCATCTATTCTATAAAACAGAACATACATACGTGAGTGTGTGTCTGTCTATCACAATAATTCTTTCCAAACAGTAGTAGCGTTTGCTATTTTAGTCAATTGTGTTGATTTAAATTTATTAAAAGCATCACCGATGGTCAACAAAAGATTAGAAACATTATAACGAAAAATATTTCCCTTTATCAATTTTCACATCCATTATGCGGACGTATACCGTGGCATAACTAAGAGGGGCGCACTTCAAAGTGTCAGAAATATCCCAGAAGCAGTTTCCCAAGACCTTTATTGGTGTTCGTTAAAGTGTGCGTGATTTCTATTGATTAATTAAGCTGGATTTATATCTAGCCTTGTTGAGAAGAGACCTTCTTGCTTGCAGTGAGATTTTATTTTTATCTTTCGTCAAAACTATGTCGCAATGGCCAATCGGTCCGATAAAGGTCGAGTCCTCTATACAGACAAGTATTGAAATGAATTTGTAATAACAGGATGAATACAATCCGAATAAAGAATAAGTTTGAGTATATTCCAGACAAAGTCAGGTAATAAACGTAGTTCTCCATATTATCACAGTTATGGAGAGTATTGATATTTGTCGTATTAAATTTTAGGGTAATATTGAATAGATATAGTTTTGTAAATATCATATCGTATTATGTGAGAGATTCTACAAATGTGCACTTCACCGCTCCAGGGTGGTACGATTAATTCCAAGAGCTTTCAAAACCTTAACGTCTTTAAATAAAGATCAAATAAAATTGATTTCGATTCGATATTTATGTAGATATTAATTTTTTTGTAATATTATCGAAACTTACAACCGAAAATGTTAATGTTAAAACTTGTGGAATACTGTTTTGTATTATTTCCCTGTTGTATGATAGAGTTCTACCAAATTAACCCTAACGCAATTAATTAATAATTCCTCATAATAATATCATATATTTAATAAACAAAAATACTGCTTTTTCAGATGATGTTGTAATCAAAATTATGTCCGCCCTAAATGTGTGGCGCATACATCTTCTGATATGAAGATTTATCTTGACAGATTGATTTTTTCACGAGGAACAGTTGTCAACTAATTGCTGAACCTATTTAGTATCGAATTCTGGGATTTATCAATTGACCATGGAGGCGACATGTTACTATTATTCAGTTTAGTTTTATAATTTAATTATTATCATAATATTATAAATTCTAAATAGTAATCTCTCGTCTCCAATTATGTGTGGTAAATAATTCTCCATAGCTTTTGTGGAAACTGTTATTTTATTGTATAAATAAAAAAAACGTAAAATTTAATTCTTACAGCTGATAAAATCTACTATTCAATAAAAAAATACGTTGTATAATCATAAATAACATATGTGCAAGTCGTAAATATTATACTAAATTTTGAATATATTTTCAAGTTATTAAGAGTTTCATTTACAAAGGTTTACAAATTAAACATTTGCATTGAGGTGTCAGCTTTTATAAAAATCAAATATCTCTTGTAACATAACGAAAAATGAAAAATAAAAATGTCTTTGCTCAGTTTTATTATAAGATTTAAAAATTCGTGTGTTAAATATGCCTACACGTTGTAGCAATTGTTATTTTTACGCCGCTTGAAAGAAATGACGGCTGTAAAGGTGTCGTGGAGCGAAAAAGTTTGAAAGCAGCCGGTTTATTGGATCGTTTTGTGACTATTGCATCGGCAATCGTCTCGAGTGTGCAAACAAAATCAAAGCCAAGTTTGTCCTCTCTCAATACGCCATGGTAACGTTTTCCAATCTTAGTCGATAATGCAGTTTGCGCTTTTATCGTCTGGAAAGGAGATGATCGTTAAACACAATAGGTATGATTGTTTTCTATTCGAATTTCTATACAAGTATCTTTATATAACATAATACAAACACTTAACTAATTGACTGTGCATATTTATATATAATATATATTGCAACACATTACATTAAATTATAATTAAAGACATAGACAGTTTAGTGGAAAATATTGTTTGTCTTCTTTTGTAATTTGAGAATTGAATTTAAAGTTTTAAGATGCCGGAAAGATTTTTTTTTTGTTTAAATATTAGATACCATTTTCTCAAATACCTTAAATCCACGAAAATCTAATGCAGATAAACAGTATATTAATTATATTTCGATAAATATACTATATATTTGTACTAAACTATCGGTTTGAGTTTAAAATTTTCCCGGTGCTGAACTCACAGTTACTGGATTTAAAAAAATCAAAGATGCAAGACTAAATGCTCACTAATTCTTCATCAATCTAGCCATGATCATATTCAAGTATCCTACAAGCAACATAATTATATAAATCTATTAACCGATATACTAGACGGTTGGGCTTCTAAACACTCGTGCTTTAGCATCGGAAGAAGTGGGTTTAATTCTCGAAGCTACATAAAAATATAAGATACGGATGTCGAATGATATGAGAAATTCACTGACTAGACAACTAGGCCCTAAATACTGTAACTATTCGTTTTTTTTTGCGGATACCCGTATGCTCCACGCTATTAACTGATATCATTAAAACCTATTTTTTACTAAGCACATGGTAACTGAATTCATACTGAAGAATTATAGATTAAATATATTAAATTTTATGGCGGAGGCTTTCTTATAAAAGCCTCAGGCCTTTATATATTTCTGTTAACTTTAACATGCCTGTGAAGCTTAATATAGTATAAAAAGACATATCTTCGTGACATTATAGTACGTGTTGACTTTCTCAAGAATTCTACACAATTATAAAACCATCTTCGTCGTTCTTCTTCCGTCTAATATATTTTATGAACCGCATGTCCATACTTCATAGCCAAATCTAACCTTCACAACTTTTGGGTTTCTCAACGCTCTGGTCAAAAACTTTCACTTCGAGACTTACTTACTTTTGGTGGTTGGTTTGGATACCTTCATTGCGTATGACTTACCTATGAAAGTCTTGCGTTTTACTATAACTAATAAATTTAGCACGCTTCATTAAAATTTATAAACTATTCGATTTTACTTCATTTCTATATGACCATAAGATATAAATAATAAAATAAAATGCAATATGCAAACCAAAATAATAGTTTTTCTAATTCATACAAATAAATAAAACCATTTTAGTAACATAAATAACATTTTTTAACACTTAATCTGCAGGCTACTTTTGGCAAATCCGAAAAATGCGATTAACGTTTGTGAAAATAAACATATTTACTAAAGTAATTATTTAAATATTTCAAAATTGTTTGCTTAACTATTGCACTAATATTTTACGCGGAACCAATTTATTAATATCTCAGTATTATATTATTGTCACAGCTTATATAATTATCACTTAAAACTAAACTATTGCGAATTTTTAATGTTTGAGAAAAAATGTTATATAATCCTCATCGACATTAATAAACTCATTTAAAACTTACGAAAGTATTTAAATGTTTTACCCGAACTGAATTTAAAAGTATACTAAATCCAAGAAGATGATTTCGGTTCAAAATGATAGGCTAGGATAGAATAAGCTTAAAACACACACACACTGATATGAGGAGTGACGACATCTGCAAAGTATAGAGCGAGTATCGAAATTATTCATATTTATTATATCTCGCTTCTTTAATTACATAATTTTATATGTATTCTCTTGTAAATACTTGAAGGGCTTATGCTAGATATTTGCCATTTAACTATTATGAAAAAATACTTTTAAGTCCTCCAGCTTCTTCTTCTGTTCAATTGATTCGCCTTAACCGTGTCAATATATATACAAAGACATTCATGGTGTACATTGTTTATGAAGAAAAAATAATCAGATAGAAAAAAATATTGATATACGGATTTGAAATAGGCACTTTAAGCAATCGACCCCATATACTGTGATAAAATATTACTATAAATATCCATCGTAATCTAATTCGTATTTTTCTTTTTTTCAGGTACGTATCCAATATTGGTGTAATTGTTGACGATTTTGGTATTAAGGCGCTCATTCCACATTGATGGTAAGCTTATTGTACAAATTATATATTTTCAAACCATATCCGCTTCAAAAGTGCAGCAAATGGATCATCACAGTGTGAAGGCGTTTGCTCCAAAAGTAGATTTTATGGATTGTTACAATGTAAAAACACGTCTTGACGTCGTATTTTTTACATGAATTGACTATCAGATAATTGCTCAATTTAATGGCATACGATTACGCATTTTTAGATTATTTAAAAAAAAAAAAATTGTAGATGTAGGAATCGAATTCGCATTCCCAAGATGCAACGCGCGCAAAGCGTCAACAGGGGAGACTGGTTATATTAGGAATATTAGATAATGTAGTATTTAGTTCCTTGTCAGCATATTTTCAAAGTAAACAGTTATTATAATACAGTTTCTTTTAATAAAAAGCAATTTGAAGAGAGTAAGGTTTGCACCACTCATATTTCTCTTCAATTTATTAAATCAAATTTATTGCCCTTGTCTTATAAATTGTGTCTTTACTTGCAGCAGTAAAAACAAAATTGCTTCGAAGGAAGTCGAGCGAGTCAGTACTAAATGGCTATGATTTGAAATTTCCCGGGAAATATTATTTGAAATTTTCTTACTGCAATGACGTGGACCGTACGTTCTGTTTCCGCTTTCATTTCGTATCATAAAAGCCTCCGTTACGTTATGAAAATGCAGCGAGAGAAATGCCACGTAAAATTTAATATCATAATACACATTTTGACTGTACGATGAATATATTATAACAACTAAACTGTTATTTTATTAGACAGTAGTTGGCCTCATAAAATATACATTTCTTTCGTGAAAAACTCAAGATTCACCGTAAGATAGTTATTGATCAGTTATTGATATCTTCCACGTGAGGGAAAGTGAGTTTAGGTGAGTATTTTTTCAAGATTTCTAGGATAGGACCTGTCTAACAATTTAACTGTCTGAGCGTCCGGTAGCCAAGTGATTAGCGTACGCATATTGAGTCCAGAGAATGTGGGTTTGATTCTCACATCTGCTAGATTTATAAAAATCGTAAAATGCAGGATTAGATAACCAATGAGCTGAAAAATTGGCTGACAAACTATTTTAGTGAGAGAGTCTGTCAAGACATGTTTTTGCGATAATTACGGAGATCCATATTCTCGATTTCTAGAGTGGACATCTTCATACTGAGCAGATCTATATACTTTTTTGAAGCAAACATGGTAAAAAAAAACTCTCTCAATATGCTCTATTTGTATTCTTTTCTTTACAATATAAGTAGTTTTCAGTTTCTCTTTACCATCACATTTATTTTATTTATTTTATACATATTTTATATTTATATGATTACGTGATATAGCTTATTTTGTTGTATTTTTTGTGTATGTCATGTTGTCAATACCTTAAACTAAACTATAATGAGAGGGGTGATTTTTCAAAGTTAACTTATTCCACGATGCCAAAATTTAAAGTAGGACATTTTGAACAAGTGTTTTTTTTTGCATAAAAGAACCATATGGCATAATTCAATAATTCATGGTTTACATGATATATGGTTCTTCTATATAAAAACTACTTGATCAAAATCTTCTCCTTTATATTTTGGAATAATCAAATTAGTTCGCTTTGGAAATATACCCAACAGGTAAATGTTCTCGATATATGAATTTGCAAATTGAACGAAGATTTACCTGCACAATCGTTATTTTAACGAATTAAGTGTATGGAAGGTAATGAGATTATAATCTTGCTGTGGAGTATCCCTGAAGTAGGCCAGTATTATTTTCAAAGCTTTTAAGCTGCCCACAGTCCTCGCGAAGAAATTTGAACTTTTCTAACGCAACCTCTCTTCAAAACGTTAAATATTATTATAATTCAATAAAACTGCCGAGGGACATAAACATTGTATTCTTAAGCACTGACTAGAGTGGTTTCAAGAAAAATATCTTATTTCAACAGGAAGCGGGACAGAATAAGGCGGAATATTTTAGGACATACCGTCACCATATAAACGCTGGAAAATATTTATGTTACTTAAAACGACAAACTCAATATTTACTCTGGCAGTATATTTAAGTAACGATATAAGCAATACAAATTTATACAGATATTTCATCATCGTTATTATAATTATAGAGTATATTTCAAACTTTCTCTTTTAAATTTTTACATATTTGAATAAGTTCACATTGGAAATATACCCCTCAATCGTTGTCGTCGATATTTCGGCATTTCAAGTTTACATACATTCAGGCTTTGATTGGCTTTAAGAAAGGTTTTTTCTTCAGTCTGCTTAATGAAAACTTCCTTTAATGCTACAGTTGTAAGAATTCCGTGTCCTTCTTTGCATACATTAACTATCTCGGTCCACAATTTCAAACTTCCATGTCAACTCCTAGTCTTATGAAGAGGAGTCTGCCGAGGAGCTTGGTGTTTTACAAACGGATGGAAATGGACAAGCAAAGGGTTATTGCTGAAAGCTTAAGCCGGCATTAAATTGTCACGATTATGATCGTCACTTACAAAAACTTTTTATAATATTACAAAACTACATACTTTTTGTTATTGAAGCCATTATTAACAATTTCTAGGATAGGTTTTGGGTCTCTGAAATGTTGCTTATGGTTCGCTTATTGCCAAGCCCTCCTATCTTAAAAATATGAAAATCTCTTTTCACGCTATTTTTTGTAAATACATAAAACTATCGTGTGATAATTACTGCTGAGTTTATAGAGATTAATATGTGAAAAATTACCACATGATTTAGTTTATAAATGGTTTTAAAAAGATTTTCGTAAAATTTTGAAATATGAGGTCTTTGCAGTATACAGTCGTTACAATTTGTAGTTAAGTATATTTTTGAGTAATAGCAGTACACACGAAAAAAATGCCCTGAACTATATCCGAATAGATTATTTAATATGGATATCTACAATTTTCTAACTATTCGTATAAAAGCTTTCGTTATCGCTTTTGAAAAGGTTGTTCTCGTGTACCCTCGAAAATTCTTTGCGGAAGACTTTTCTTCACTATAAATACACAGCAAAACTATTGTAAAAGCGCTGCTATTCGTTATTTTAAAACTTCATTATGAATAAAGTCAGACTGAATAAAGTTCGCAATCAAAACGTAAGAACTCCGCACATTTTCCAAAAGATAAAATTATTTCCGATTTATTCGCTGTTTGTTATTGAATGCGCAATTCTAACGTGTCGTTTGTTTGACATCGCATCACGTAAGTACACAAAATGTTTGTGTATCTTTTAGAATTCAATGTAAACTACCTCCAGTATTTACTGAAACTATTTTAGAAACGCTTGAAGCGCACTTAATATTTACTAAGGTGATAAAATGATTCCAAAAATACCATATTACAAAGTATTTTTAATTTGAACAAACTTTGTGGTGATTCTTGTAGGTAAAGTATGGTGTTATCTATTTAATCCATAAAACTATATTCAACTGTTTGAAATTATTATTAAATACTCTTGACTGTTTATTCTTTATGATAAGTGATTTTTAGCTCAAAACTAAACTTAAATTTACTTAATCACGATTTGCCAAATTAGTGATTATATTATAAATGTTAATAATAATAATTATCAGTAGCCGAGACTTTATTGTGAGTGCTTTGAAGCCGGAAACTGCAGATTCAAATCTACCAGCTGTGCAGGATTTTTTAAATCCAAATATGCAAGGTTGGATGCTCAATAGCTTACTAATTCTCGTCTTACATCTGGACAATGGTGGGATCCATACATTTCATTTCTAAAGTGATCATATTTGTATTGTTGTGATCCATATACTCCACTTTCATAGCGGAAATGGGATGTAAAGGATATATTAAATATGAGGTAATAATTGAATTTATGTTCACGAGTGTGTTGTTACTCGCATTTCAAGTACCAAGACTTCTAAAAGTACATACATTTATCTTTCGATATTGTTTTTTATTTATTTATTAACTTAACTATCATTCCTTTTTTATTAATTACTTACTTAACCTAACCTGTTCCCGCCTTGCCTATAAACACACATTGAAAGTATTTTAATATATTTGCGCAGCTACGGAATTCGAACCTTCGACTTATCGTGTCTACCAACTCTCAAGCGTACGTACTTATCAGCTCAACCACAAAGATGACAAGTATTATTTAAAGGAAATTTTTAATTGGACACATTTTTAAATTAAAAAGGACACATATTGATTAAATTTGTTAGAATAATATTTTAACGAAGTATTATATCTATTGCCATATTTATCGTATAACACAATTTAATTAACAGAGTTCAGTAAATATTTATCATAGTTATATGTAAGCTTTTAAAAGTTCAGCTTTACTATTGTAAATTCCCAATACCATACATACCTCTCTCGCAAGCTATAAAAGAGTTAAAAGCTTAAAATTATGTGTGGAAAACTCATGCATTTTCTACGTTATTGTTTTATTTCGTAAATTATTATTTTGCGGAATTAAATTGCAGTTTATTCGACAGTCAAGCGCCCATGTATTGTATTAAAAATTAGAAAAAAAATCAAAAATAGCAGCGAAACAATAATGGAGCCGACGAAAAAAAATCTGCGCCGTGTTGCCAGTAATAAAATTCGAAGCTTATCGCACAACCGCGCTATTTTTTTCTTAAATAGCAACACTCAAAAATTCAACAGAGTAAACCTGAACGAGAATAAACTAGGCATTAAATGACCCTTGATAAGGAGAAAATTAGGACGTTCAGATTCTTAACGAAATAATTTCGTTTTTATGTGAGAAAAAAAGCTCGTGACCTTATACTAAGACGCGGTATTTGAGTAAGCTTTTAGGTTTTATTCATTTGTAAAAAAAAATTAACTCTGGGTTAGCTTTTTACATGTCGTTGGCGAAATTTTTGTAAAGATTTTTTGAATTTATATCGAGATTAAATGTAATTTGAAACTGGGTCATAATTTTTCATCTGCAATTTTGTAATAATTAGAATACTATTTATTGCTTATATTTCCCAAGGGCGAAATATTATATTTATCAAAATAAAATCAATATTATACTATTTATAATATATTTTAAAAAAAAACAGCCTAGTAAACTAACTTAGAATGCATATTAAATAATTTACTAAAGGTTTAATTCCTATAACTGTACAAAATATAAAAAACAAACGAATGAAGTAATGGGTTAGTTACCTATAATTTAATAACTTATGTTATATGTGACTTGAGTTTTATAAGTGACAATTCTCAAATTCATTTTATCTACAATTTTAGGAAGTATTAAACTTACGCCAATATAGGTAGTTCTTGAGTTACTTCTTATTTGGCATATGACCTCTCATACATTGATACATTCGCATTAAAAATGCGTGTTAAATATATGAATGTATAATAATATTAATCATGTAAAAATAAGAACATACCACTGTCGTATATCAATTGTTATGCTACATTTATTTTTCAAATAAGTAATTAGTATAGAGAAACGATTTCATATAGTTAAAATTTTTAAGCAATATGTACTAATAAACAAGTCTGTAACGTGTAGAGATTTTTGTCTCACTCTTCACATATTTTCAAGCCTCTCTTTCGTTTTTGTTTTTGTTTAATTGTACGTTCTTTTTGTTTACAGTGACGCTTTATTAATGCAAGGTTTTATTTATCTATCTATGTAAAGAAAAATGTAAATATTTGTTTGTTCAAAATCTTAAATTTCTAAAAGTTCTTCATTGATTGCTTTGGAATTTTGACACAGCGTTGCATTTAAATATGCACGTGTTTTTATACACCTACTATTGTATAGACGTTACATCTGCGGTACGTAAAATATGCTTTATTTTTAAAACGGCGCCATTTAATCAGACTGAGACACAGCAACGTGTAGATGGATATAACTAGGTAATAATGATAATAAGTATCTAATTAAATACCTTATTACTATATTATAATTAGTTTTGTGTTTTCAACATATATAATAAAAGCACTATATACAAATAAGCTATTAAGGTTGTTGAGTGGAAAACCATTGTTTTTAAAAGAGAATGTCCCATGGAATGGAATGTTGTAACGTGATACTATTAACATTATTGCCAACCCCTGAGAAACAAAATTATGAAGGAAAAATATAACTTTGAGCCTGAGCACAAAAATACCTAGGGACCAAATTTTGTAAGAGGATATGCGCATTAAATACAGAATACAATCTCCATAAAGCTGGTATTTAAAAGCTTCACGTCTAACTTATATTCTCTGCCACAAAAGCTTAAATTAAATAAAGTATGTCTTTGGATTTCGTGCAAACGTCTCGTTTATTCAACAGTTCACCTAAATGGACTATAGTAAGCGGATAAATCGGGAAAACTTTTCCATTTTCACACATGCAAGTATACTCGTTAACTTTCTTCAACTGATTAGAGCAGTATTTCGCAACCTTTTTATGCCTGCGTACCGGTGAAAATAGGAAAAATATTTTGCGGAACAGTAAGCACAGGAATAAAAAATATTATTTATGTAGTATTTAAGTGTTTTTAGACATTGTTATTATAATTGACATGACCTAAAAATCTTCTTTTGCATGAAGACGTTGGCAAGAATGCGGATAATAATTTTATGTTGACTCAAGAATCCATATTTTTCTTCCATTTATGATATGCTCGTATATACAATATATATCAATTTTAGATATCGAGCGTACTATGGAAAGAAAAAAGGACGTGGCCCATACAGAAAAAAATTGTACAAGAAGAACAAAAAAGTCTATTAAATGATTTTGGGCCAAAGTAAAAACATTAAATGGATAAATTTAAAAGATTGAATACTTTAAAAACCAATAAAGTTGATGTGATAAAAGTCCTGTTTCCCGGTCACAAATTTTTCAGCCTGAATGTTTTCAAACTTTAAAACTAAATTTTGATATTAGTTCGGCATTTGCAGCTTACATCTTTTTGATATTTTGATATTTGATACATCGCATAGATATAAATATAAAATGGGCAGAAATCATTTGCGGACCAGCAAACAATATCTGCTGACCGGCACCGACGGTTGTAAATCGCTGGATTAGTGCTCGAATTTGAAAGAAAATATTTTCCACGTTTACGGTTTTTTTTTGTTTTCTTTTACTGTGTTTCACTGTTTATAAGTGGTTCATATAATCTGGAATTTGCCCTTTACGATGTGAACATTTTATTTAATAAAATGTCAATATTAAAACTATCATCATCAACCGTAAAAACTTAGCGTGTCTTATATTACAGCTCTTTAAATCATAATAATTATAAATGATGATTCGTGAAATATAATATTTATGGAATATTTAAACATTGGTATCACAATAAGGAATATAAACACTTACGATACTGTACGTTAGCCAAAATCTTGTAAAAAAATTGCTGAGATATATCTAGTATTTTAAAAGACATTTAGTACTATACTGAGGATTGTAACGGTGAGGAAAGCATGTGTGCTATATTTTATCATACGTCACGCAGTTTTTATATAAAATTATTTCCACTACTAATGTAATATTTCAGCACTGGTAGAAGCTGCTGCTATCGATAAAAAACGTTAATGACGGTAAAAGAAATACTCATTGTATTAGTTGAATGTTCATAACGTCACAAGAGTCAAATATTTCAGCCGTATATTCGTCATTGTTATTCCTGATCACGAGTTGTATGTAGTACCATAATAAAACTACCGCGCCAACGCGTTATAGGGAATAAAAGTCACATTATTACTCTGCTTACGAGCAATGATTTCTAAACTATTTCGAATGTGGTGATTTTTGCAATACGTGAAATTTGTTACATAAAACTAATTATTTCTACTTTGTCACTCTAATTAAATTACTAAGCTGAACGCCTTTGGTATATTCACGTTGGTTCCTTAATGGTCGAGTTGGCAAATGCGCGTGCTTTGGAATCAAAGATTCCGTGTGCGAATTTCTTAACTGCATATAAAAATGAATAAATGTAGGTTAGGGGTGCCAATTAGTAAGGCGATTATCTGTAAAAAAAATAATTTGCCAGCGTAAAGCACATTGTGGAGAAATACATAGTTAAAATTCAGAGCACAACCGTAAAAAATAGTTGATTATTCAAAGACATTGCTAAAAACTTTACTATTTTACTTTGATAAAAACCTTACGCACATCGATATATATATTATAAAAGAAAAGGTTTTTATTTGTTATTTGTTATATATTTATTTATTACATGTTGTAACATTACAAATTACACGTTTAATACGTTAACAA
>JAGVSQ010009581.1:0-13519 GCA_022683975.1 Rhyacophila evoluta
ATTTTTATGAATAGCAATATAAATAATCGTTCGTTTCTTTACAAAACATAATAATAATCGAAAGAGTCGAGAGAGAATCAATAATGAAGCCTTTTTTTCGAAATGTTTATGTATTTTTTTCTAGCCTAAAAATAAATGATATACTTGGAATGACTTTCAGTTTTCATATATATGTCTCAGAAGGCCGCTAAATACCATCTTTAAAATGCAAGAATAGTGGCGGGCAACAGGGATAATAGTGTTTGGCGGTGCTCTATTTAGGAAGCGGATATGGCAGAAAGATCGTATTCTTTATTATTGGTAATAAACTCCACATAAACTATAAAAATGATAGATCACTAGGGACAACATTTGGCAAGTGAGAGTGACGAAGAAAAAGCTCACAATTAAACTACATTTTATAAAAATAAAATTACTTTGAAATTCATGCGACAAGGCCCACGGATGCACATGTGCGGCCATACTCCTCAAAGGGTTAACACTTCTAGCAACGTATAGTGTTAATCGGAGTATTAATATACAATACGTGAATATCGTACACGTTTTGAGTTACGAAGTATTTTCTTTTATACGAAGAACGTTCCTGATTTAGAAATGACAGAACAACTTTGCGAAATGACTAATTTGTGCGCGCCGCATAAATGTCTCCAATAAGAAAATTAATGATACAGAATAAAATATTATGTTTGATATACAGTAGACTTTGGGTGAAATATGTTTCAAGTTATACGAGCTGGGCCCGTCCTACTTTATGTCACACAAGATGGATTTTCGCTTTTTATTGCTGATTTGTTTCGGATAAAATATTATTATAGGGTAACAAATTATTGTAGGCACCGCAATTTTATGTATTATTAAAAAAATGTCAATACGACTATAGTAGCCGAAAATATAGCGTTGTCTAATGGAGGACGTATAATATTATATCGAGTGTGAAAAGGAAAAAGGACGTAGCCCATACAGAACAAAGTTTACAGGAGGCAAAGAAGACGTTCATTAAATGATTTTGGACCAAAGTCAAAATATTCACTACCGTAAAATGCATTGAGACCAAAACTAGTGACTAATTGACCCGATCTAATAATTATTTAATGACTTACTTCCAGGAAAAACCAATAAAATTGACGTGGTGGAAGTCGAAGTCGAGTTTTCCTGATCGAAAATTTTCGATTCGCGTTGCGATTATCGAAAAAAGATATTTTGAAAAAACTGTGGGTTCTTTTTCCTTTTTACAGTCGATATGATATGTTAACAAATCGTAGATCGAATCGATTCATACATTGACAATCAATGAGTAAAACCATTAAATAATATCACCATAAAGAACACTAAAATTGATCGATGGTTGAATTTTGAAGGAAAATAAATTAAACGTATTTGGGCTCGCCTTCATCCAATTGTGCGTAGATTGTATTTCACGCGATATCGTATCAGTCGATATAGGGTTATTATTAGGTCTAGAGAAAGAAGGATCTATAGGTGCCCCAAAATTGATCATAAGTTTAACAATCGAATAAGAGTAGAAATTGTAAAAAATACTAATTAAAAAGGGTGAAAAAATTTCGGAGAAAAAATGAAAAAAATATTTTCAGTTTAACCTAATTTGGGACATCTGTATGTATATATATGTGTGTGTGTTCGGTTAACATCTAGTTACAGTGTTAATCAGAAATATATTGACTTAAGAAAGATGATTCAAGATAATACAACATAGTAGGGATGAAAATTTATGTGAGCCTGGTAAATGTACGCCGGAGTCGTACATAAAGTCAAATACACATATACATAAAACACACACAGTGATATGGAAACATTGCTTTCTTGATACAGTGATCGTAGTGACACAATTAATGGATAGACCTAGCCTGGTAAAGGAAATTAGCCGAGAAGAGATATATTAGAAACAGAAACATTATATTAGATATAGGATGCAGACATGGTTGTAAATTAGAAAGTGAAAAGATATCCAGACCAAAAATAATGTATAAGGATCTTCGCAGTGGGAAGAATTGTCTTGGAAGACATTTTTCGGATTTAAAATATCTGACAGATGTGAGAATTGAACTCGGATTTTTTGATGCAAGGCGCACATATTAACCACTCGGCTAACGGGGAGACATTTGAGTGTTATTAATCGAAAATTATTTCATGTTTTTTTTTAAATTATATTATTAAAACGGTATTATGAAAAGGTGAAATGAAATTAAGAAATCATTCATTCCCGGGGTTTAATATTATTAAATAATAATACCGGCGAAGTGAAAGCTCCCGTTCTGGGTTCGGTAAAACGGAAAAGATGTGGAAAAGTTTAGGTATGCTCCCCGGAGGCCATTAATCACTCGGCGAAGTATGGTCCCGACGTGTCAAATCCGTGACGAAACGAATGGATGAATTATAAAAAAACGTTTTAGAGGAAGTTTTATTTAACAGAAAGGATTAAACGTTTCAATGCTAAACAACGACGTATGGTCGCTCGTGATAACAGTGCGAAATGCTAAAATTGATCGTCCCGCGTCAAAAACTTTTTTTGAAATATCATGTGTAAGAAATAAAATGGTGCAATAGTATGTTTAAAAATATCACAATATTAAAAAAAAAAAAAATTATATAATATTACATTTTTCGATAGAATTAAATGATTTTGAAAAACCAACCACAAGGTAAATAAATAATAAGTTGTAGCATTTTAAGATACGTTAACACGTGCAACAATTGCGTGACAATTAATTTTAGCCTACTAACCATCCAGTTCTGTGTGCTTATTAACATGAACGTCAACGGGCTAAAATATTACATTGCATATATATATGCGATGCTGGACCTGGCCTGGCCACATATTGCGGATGCCTCAAGAGTCTGAATCTGACTTGCCTATTTTTTAAGCCGACCGGTTGTCGGCGTCTCAGAAGGCCGCTAAATACCATCTATAGAACGCAAGAGTACTGGCGGGCGACAGGGATTCTTGTTGGCGGTACATGGTGTCCATATACCCCACTTAAGGAGCGGGTATGGCTGAAAGATGCTATACTTTATTGGTAAAAAAATCCGTATACGCTAGAAAAATGGTAGATTACTATGGGCAACAGTTGGTAAGTGAGAGGGACAAGGAAAAAGCCCATAATTAAAATATAATGTACAAAATACTTCAAAATTCTTTGTCTATAGAAGATATGTATATATATATTTGTTTGTTTATGGCCATGTCTACGTGAAAAGTAAGGATCTCCACCCAAGATTTATTTTGACTTATTTTTTTTTCACAAAAAATTGGTTCTCAGCCAATTGTTCAACCTGCTGTACAACCCATACTGGATGCTTGATATCGTCGGATTCAAATCCGTAATCTTCGACGCGCACGCTGACCTCTCGGCTACATCTGATATTATTGTTTAGTGCTTGTTGTAGTGTGTTTTTTAAATAAAACTCAATGACATACATCGAACGAGAAGTAATTTAGTATCTGTAAATTTAGATTAAAATTATTTGTTTAACAAGCAGGAGTGAATAGAATAAATTACAATAATGGAAGCTCAGTAGAGCTTTAAAATTATGGCATTTGTTGCTATGCCGATATCCCGACAGCCTGCAATACGAGTTTAGTGGGTATACCCCGAGGGCAAACAAATTGATTTTTTCAGCCCCCCTTCCAGCTTGATCAAAGCACATCTGCCAGCTTTTAATTCCCCCAGTGACGTGGGGGGTGGGGAGGGATACCGCATGCATTTCCAATACAAAGTAATTATTATTTCGAAATAAGTGTGCAGTGGCAGGATCGAACTGAGCACCCTGCACTGTTCGCAGCAACAAGCCACGCGTTAACTGCAAGGGGAGCAGGAAATCATTTCACGGTCCAAGAGAAACTATTAATTGCTTATTTATAGTGTACACTATAACTTCATATCCGTTCCCTAGTGAAACATATGGCTGCCACTTATAACGTAGAAGATATATAGCACTATTTCATAAACAATAATGTCGGTAGATATTTTTGGCCGACATTAATTCCAAATTCTAAAAAATATTCCATTTTCACCTTGGACATATTTTAAATTGCTTCAACATTTAATCTTTGTATAATTTTCATGTCTCCTCGTAGTTGGTAGCATACGCGCCTAGCAATCTGGAGAGTGCGGGCTCAATACCCCATCTGCTGGGTTTTAAAAATCCGAAAATGCAGGACTCGATGCCTATTGGGTTGAGTAATAGTCTGACAAGACATCTTCACATTGCGGAGATCCATATACTTCTCTTTCGGAGTGGATATTTTCACACCGTGTAGATGCATATGCTCTCCATGTTGAGAGCGAACATGGTATAAAAAAAAAAAACAAATTAATATTTAATCTTTGTATAGGTTTATATAATACGTGAAATATGTTGTATTCCATCCGAGTGAAAGTGTGTTCGGACGATAGTTTATGTATAAATATTTTGAATACGATCTTAGTATAACAAGTTATCTATCACGGTGTGTAGTAAACAAATTTTAATAATTTCATTTTTATATACTTCTGTCAACTGCATCCAGTCACATACCAAAATATAACTCCTTGGAGGTTGGTCAAGCATAATCATAGCTTCTCAATATATAGTAGAAACTTCACTTAATGAATGATAGAATTTATAGAATGTTACGGTTAATAGTAAGGCGTATAGAGAAAGCTGTGTAAGGCCTTCATTGAAATAATAATTCTGCTAGTTTTTCAGATAGCCAGCAGTCGAAAAGATTATTAAAAATCATAACAGTAACTGCACTGCAATGCATCTGCCGTAGTTGCAATTCGAAACACCCTGTGCAGATCAAGAACGCAGCACACAATAAAGCACCGTGCACACTGCGCTAGATTCAGTCCTTTGTGAAAACACGAACCAGATGACGAACGCACCCTCCAGCATTGTAATCATCATTATCTGCGCACGCGTCCAGAAAAGGGGGAAACCCGAATAATATCAACGAATAATAATGATAATATAAAACCTGAATAAATATACCGTAGTAAATGTTGCACGATTAAAATTCAGTAATCTGGTTTCGATAAGTCCCCCAAATGGACATACTCTGCAAACCTACACAGGGGTCTTATTTATATATTTTCACTACATATCATTATATTTAACTCAGCGTTCATAAGTCTTTTACATGGTAAATTGTACTTTTTATATACGGTCCATGGCAGTAAAAAGCTATATCATTCACCAATCTCTACAAACTGTTTGAGACGTTAACGATTAAAATGTCAAATAACGGTTTGTAAACTATATTGAATTTTATCGCATTAGAAATCGTTGACGTTCGTATAAGTTTGCTTAACAATAATTTGAAGGACGAACATTAAATATTGAAAAGAAGTAGTAATCAAAAATGATATTAATTCGTACAGTTTATAAGTACCACATATACTTTTCTAATACAAAATAAGAACTTGTCTTGATAAATCAAAATATATCAATAATTTATTGATAACAATTGTTTTGTAACAAATATGACTTCGTTCGGAATGAAGACTGTGTAGCCATTCTTTACTGAAGAAAGTAAAGCTGCAACACCGGCTCTGATTCTAACCTGACCTGCCTATTCTCCAAGCTAATCAAGACGCAGAATATTGACGGGCGACAGAAATTCCTGAGTGTGGCATTTGGCGTCTATATGCTCCACTAGCGGATACGGATGAAAAATAGAAAGTTCATTTATGTGTAAACTGAATGCTACACTGAGAAACCAATACCGTATTGAGTTCTGTTGATCTTAATGCTTATCTGATTTCCTATACTTGCATGATATTACTTTTTTAGTTACTGTGTACTAAGTGGCAAAATAATGACATTATTAAATAAAGTAGTGGAAATAAAAATATAATAACAAATGTAACGTACTCTCTTTATGAAATTTCTAAATATATTAATAAAAATTTTCGTATTAAAAAAAGGATTTGCAAAAACATGTCAAAAATAAATGAAATGATAAAATATAGATAAAGAATGCCAAAAAAATATCCCAAAAGCTGCATAAATTAAGACGAAATGAAGCTCGGAAAATTTGGCGCGTAAAACACATAATGCCGCGACATATCGAATCCGTCAGAAAACCCGCGAGTTTTTGGCGGTAAATTTGACAGAATTACCCGCCACCAGCTAGTGACAGATGCGAGGGTATTGTTTAACAAGTCTATTGTCAACGGGACTTGTGCAGCGGAATAATAATATGCATATTACACTGTATAAAAAAGGGGGGTTAGTTTTGATCGTGTAAACCAGTTCGCTTGTTAACAAAGCTGCGAACAAGCTTTGTTTAGGAAGATATATTTAAAAAAAACATGAAAACTACTACATGATTTACTTTTATTTATTTAGATTGGTTGACCAAACAATCAAAAAATTCGTTGTAGCTACATCTTTTCGATCGCTACAATTTCAAATCGACTTCTATAATAGACTAGATAAACTAATCGCTTGTCATAGAGTTCGGTTGTGTCTATGATTAATTTATCAATGAAAGCTCCAAGATTTCATAAAATATATTAAATACGGGATAGATTGTTGAAAAAACGATTTTTTCGCATATAATTTTCAGGCAATATCTTTTTGAATAAGTTAAGATATTGATTACAAATTAAAGCCTGTAAAAAAAGTAACCACAGTTGGTCGCACATATCTTATTTACCAATTTATCGGTAGTATATTTGTACCACAGTCTTAACAATGGTGTGACGAGGAATAAAGCCATCGATGATACATAACCTATTGCACATATGCACAACTTAACGATTTAACACATCTAATGCCTAATTTTAGCAAAATACATGCTGAGTATTTCTCATAATCATCAATGAATGTGTAGTTAAGTATACTCCTGGATTAAAGCCTTCCCTGCTTTTCGTTATATAAATTGGTCGTGTATGTTATTAAGTTTCTTTAAAATTTTTAGCTTTTCAGTGAAAATGCCTAATTGTATTATTACATTGCAATTTGGCGTGTATGATTAAAAAGATTAATTATACTTTTTTAATATATATATCATAATTTTAGTAAAAAAATCCTGGTCCAAAAATTGTAATCAAAGCATTCTTGAATTTAAACTGTTTGAAAAAATCAATAGAAAAACAGGAATAAATCCTAATTTTTTTTCAGGGCAGTTTAATAAAGACGGATACCTAATATAAGCGGGTAATCAAAACATTTGCGTCCGCGGGCCACTCACGAGTGCGTACTTCTACGCCGAACAACAAATAATAATAAAAGCGTAGAGGGCAACGTAGAGGCTTCGAAGAAAATAATGCCTAAGTGTGGTGATAAACGGAGGCTATTAATGTGTAAATGGGCGTCCTGCGTGGAGCCTGCTACGGCGTAGAGACCACTTCAAGAGACTCGATCTGTATATTAAATGTTTCTCTCTAGGTGACAGCACAACAATAATTATTGTATAGGATTTTTTTTTAAATACAGTACAGTCCGTTCCAATTTATTAAAGATAAAAATAGTATTTACCAGATAGTTGTGTGTATTATTTATTATTTGATAATATACTACACACTGCAATAATCGTATTGAATCATTATAATTAGGACTGAAATTATAATTTGAATCAAATGCCAAATAATTTTACGATAGTAATAAAACTTGGCAAATTTTGGCGAATCAGTATGATCTAATTAATATCTATGAAAGATAAATAAACAACGCTAATTGTAAGCAAACATCCCTAATAAAGATTATTTGGCTTTTTTTTAATATCAAGCAAACTGAATAAGATGAATTAGTATGTTTAAAAATGATTGTTACAAATAATAATAAATGGTTGTATTTATCGGCATGACTGTAGGTGTTTGAAAAACATAACTCTCTCATAAATGACGAGATTGATTGTAAAATAATAATTAATTAATTTTAACTGGTTTTTATTTATAGCCATTGTATCTCAATTGACAAAATTGGGGCCAATCAATATTGTCCATTCTATCGAGATGTAAATTAATTAAATTAACAAGCCATCACTAATGCACCATTAAAAAGGCTACAGAGTCGTATACCTTCTACGCCGGCGCTACGGCGTAGGCCAAAGTGGCTACAGAGCAGTGATTCTCAGACGGTCCATTGGGCAGGCGGACCTGGCGCGATAACGCGAACTTTTCTGGACGATTTAACGCGTCAGGATTGAAAGAGGGTTAGCGAGACGTGATAAAGATTAAGGGATGGATTGGGTGCGGATAACCGACAAGCTGGGCTAGCTCTGCTAAGTCAAAGATACTCATTGCAATGAAATAATAAGGTTTGTATATTATCGAATTTATGTTAAATATTTAAGGGAAAACGTGATATGAAAAACTTAATTATACAAGCATTAACTTAACCAACTGATAAACTGATTTGGTCTCGAAAAACCTTCAGCATAAAAAAGCAGGATTCTTCATCAGAATTATTAACTAGATTACATGATGGAAAGGGACATATCTGAACTTCTAGGCACCCACCATAAAAAAGTCAGGAAACTGAGAGCACCGATAGCATGCTCCACATAGTTTCATTGAGATAAGTGATAGGGGAAAATGAGGTATAAATAACATGAAGTTAAAACAATAAAAAGACATAATAGAATTGTTCATAATATTTGGATGTCCAAAACGTTCCACTGTGGTGTTTAGGTTGGACTTCCGATCTTTGAACGGAATACGTTAAGCAAATGACCCATCTACCAATCCAAATTGTCGTTCGACACATCTTCAATATGGACACTACTTATGATAATGGAAATAACCGTTATATAATATATATATATATAAATGATATAATACACCGTACAATTGATAAACGAGTACAATATTGAGGCACTTTGAAGAAATTTCGTCAATGTTCAAACAGACTAAATAAATTTACGCCATAATTAGTGATAAACAAACCAAATCCCTCGAAAAGCATCGCTACACAAATAAGTTAATTATTGTGTTGGTAATAAAGATTCCCACTCTCTCTCGCTCCAATTTGGGTATACCTGAATGTGTTAATTTGAAAGATACTTGTCATATAAGGTTAATTTGATGTTTGTTTATACACGAGTCATGAAAAACATTCAATACAGTTTGAGAAGCACGAGATACTGGGGTCAAAGTACCGACCTGCCCATCAGGAAGCGGAAAAGGCGAAAAACAAACATTAGGCGTACTCATTAATATCCTTGCACAAGTGCTCTATCTCTGTGGTCCTCTCCTCTTCTTCCACAAACCGTGTGACGTACTTGAAAAGGCTTTTTGGGATATTGAATACATTACAAATGACTTTCCTGCATATACATACATTCATAAATGGCGTTTTTCATTCAATACAGTAAATGTCACGTGTGTGAATACTTGGTAATAAAAACTGGAAAATAATCGGAAACTATTCAAACATAATAATTGGTATCTTGTATAGACAGAGTTGCATATAATTTTCGTCCTTAAAATTCAAACGATGTGTTAAAAACTTATTTTAGAAGGTGCAAGGTGAAATCATTATTATTAAATAACACAAAATAATCTTTACAACTGCAATATGTTTTTATAATTATTCAGAATATGCATTTGATTACTTCTTGTGGGAATTGTTTTAGAATATATACGGATGATACTGAAAATGTTTCTTGGATTTAATTAATAATAACTTCCAGGATATTTTCGTTGAAAAAAAATGATCGAGTTTCTATCAAGCTCCGAAACGCGATTGATTAAAACCGGGATAAGAACCGTGGAAGAGGTAGATAGCGGTTACAATTACGTTTAGCACAATTGCAATTAGAAGTTATGGTAAAAATATTTCATGCAAGAGACTAAACGGACTAATAATGATCTATAAATACATTAAAAGATATCAAAAATATGCATTAAGTATTTTAAGCTTTTAGTAGCGATAGAAAAATTGAGGTTGTAAGATAAATATCTCAAAATTAAAATATAGATTAACTTATAAAACACAAGTACGAGATAACACTTATATAAACGTAAAAAATTCTCTACGTCGTAGCAATATTACTTAATAAAAAATATGAAAAACACACAGTGAAAATTGCTCTACGAATAAATAACCTCTTGGCAAATATCATAACGAGGCCCAAAAACCTTTTCGTGTATGTATAACACAGCACAATCTTCGCTAAGGGATTCCAACTGAAATAAAAACCTCGATTATGGTTTCATTCGATCGTTTTTTTAATACTAGACCTGAAATAATTATTACTCTATCCCAAAGTAACGTAGACCGCGCGGCCATGAGGATTTTTGAGAGGATTCCGATATTATTTTTGACAATCGAGCTTACAAAAGCCTTGTTTACTATCTCAAAGCTCTTTGATATCTCGATCATTTCAAAGCTATGTTTTCCCGACTCATAAAACATGTCATTAAACTTTAAAAATTACCCACGAAATTAATACAAGTGGTCCGAACGATAAGTAAAATATTATGAATAAATTAAGAATACCTACAACAAACAATTTTACATTAAACACAATAACTCAAATTTTATCCTCAAACACAAAATATCCCTTCATCGTGCTGTAAAGCTCCTGATTTAAATATTATTTATTATATACGCCCACATATTTATTACAAGAAACTCAAATTTAAATAACTAAATAACAAACGTCTGTAAAATAATAACTTGTTTAATTGCAAGACTACAACGATATTTTTAAATATTATATATACAAAACAAAAATGTTTTTTAGTTAATATATATCGCTTTGAATAAGTTAGTGTTTAAAGTAAAAGAATAAATATTTAATTGACAATAAAAAGGCAAGACTCCAGACTTATTTAAGTTTATATTTTATTGTGAACGATATCGCTTTCCTTAGTAATTGTTAGTTTCTTCATTTTTTATAAATTTCAACAAAGTTAAATAATAAAAAAAATTAACTCGCTTCAAATTATGTTTTTATGAAGTAGTATAATATTTCAAAGCTTTAGTCGCTGTGTTGAGTTTTCGCGTTTATAAAAACTGAGTTAAATAATTGACAGAAGGTTGAATATTAAATATCGCGAAATAAAAAATAATTTTGTTGTGAAAAAAATATACACAGCGAGCAAGTTGTTAAATAAACAGTTTGATACAGAATAACGATAACTATTATTCGACAAAAAAAAACAGAAAAGGAAAAACACAATAATGAGGTAATATGATTTTCTCAAAAATTACAACTCGATAAAAGTAAAAAATAAATATTTGAACGTTTAATATAACAAAAAAAAAAATTCTCGCAAAGTTTTAATTATTTTTTCCTGGATAAAGTTGTGTAGTGAGCAAATGTTTGAACAGAACAGTAGTAGAAATATCGGATTTTTCAAACGTTAAATCGTATTCAGTTGGAAAGCTCTCAAGTTTTTTTTCCCCGAAAATGGAGTACTCGAATCTTCAAATTCGTTGCTAGCCAATTGAACTAACAACATGTCAGTCTTACGTATTTTTAAATTTAGGCGAGCTCGTTTACTTCACCCCTACCGGGGGACAAGAAAGGCAGTATAGAAATAATTTAGCTACAGCAAGTATTTAAGATGATTTGCATTTTCATACAGTAGATCGTAACTAAAATACTGAATAATATTTCGCCGTGTTACTGGCAAAGGACGTTAAAGTGAAAAAGTGAGTTTTGAGATAATCGAGTCATGATGTATTATACCTTAAGAAATTATCGTAAAATGTATTTAAAGGAAAGACTTAAAGGAAACATTAAAACTCGATTGTCTCAAAGCTCACTTTTTCACTTTAACGTCTTTTGCCAGTAATACGACGATATACACACTGTATATATTTTAAATTGCGGGTTAGTTGTGTAAAGATAGACGTAACTTACCGTTTCCGCTCAAAGTCATTGAAACGGGACCCCACGGCAAGGAGGTATTGCTAAGTAACTTATTCTATAGTTTAATTAACTTGGCATTACCTATTTGGTGAAAATCTATTTAATTTTAAACATAATTACAATGAATTATTTATAATTCACTGTAATTATGCGAACTACTAAATATCTGTAAAAATACTTTTTATAAATTGGACGGTGTTTTTATTTTAAATTTAAATCGTTAGGGCGGAAAACGTAACAATACCCAGTATCAAGTAACGTAACAATACAACGTGACAATACAAACGTAACAATACAACGTAATCAAGTCCGTTGCCGAATAAACTATCCACAAACTTAATTAGCCAGTGGAAAAAATTATTAAAATAATTATTATGGAGTTCTATGAAGTAAAATATTGATACAATAATCATTATAAAGTTAGTAAGTTATTTCATTAGTAACAATTATGTTAAAATTAACTAAAATATGTATACTATGCAAAAAGCAAAAACTAAGCGATAGTAAGTTTAAGGAAGTCTATGGATATGGAGTCTGCTATGTAAATTCTAAATTTATAAAATTACACCTCACTCTCACTCAGATGAAATGCATCAACACTTGAAGCGACTTGATTATAACCGACGCTCTTTATACTACTGGAAACGTACAAGAAATATCAACAATCGAAATCACAATACCTAAACAGTTATAAGAGATATGAATAAATATATCCATTCTTCTTCTTCTTATACCATGTTCACTCCAAAAGTTGAGCATGTGGATCTACACAGTTTGAAGATATCCACTCTGAAATTGGATAAAAGAAATGTTTGTCAGACAATTGCTCAGCCAAATGGGCATTCAGTCTTGTATATTTTAAATCAGACAGATGGGGAATTGAGCCCGCATTCCCCGGATTTCTAGTCGCGTACGCTACTAAGTACACTAATTATATGTATACAAGATTGATGAAACCAATTGAAATAATTATAACAACTGTATGATTTTTAATACAAAAAAAGTCGGTTAAAAATATCAGCGAAACATCGGTTACAAAATCGTCACGTTAGGTGATTA
The DNA here is from genome assembly GCA_022683975.1 of Rhyacophila evoluta. Lineage (NCBI taxonomy): Eukaryota > Metazoa > Arthropoda > Insecta > Trichoptera > Rhyacophilidae > Rhyacophila > Rhyacophila evoluta. Next base: position 12,890 of record JAGVSQ010009581.1, read on the forward strand.
AACAATATACAACGCTGTAAAAAATAACGCTATTAATTACCATAACATACATGGATGTGGCCGTATAAAATTCAAATACATAATAATTTCACCCGAAGTGAACTGTATCAAAATTTTGTGTTAACTCAGCGTGCGTATACGCCTGCGGTGTTTTAAATTTTATTTCCATCGCATTTCTGTTTGGCGAAAAAGACGGAAAACAAACACCGCTATCATTATGTTTCAACCCCCGCCCCTGGGCGCCATCAACATAGTCGTTATTGCGTACATCCAGAGTTATGCGTGCTTCACATTGAAATGCCATATAAAACTTTGTAATCAGCTGCCCGAAAAAGTAAGGCTAGTCAACGCTATTGAAAGCAAAACGGGGTTAAGTTATCTATCAGGTCAGTCAGTAAGTTCGTATTTACGTGTACGTTTTTCTACAATTCATTTCGTTGAACAGCACACTTGTGTCTTGTTTCAATTTGTATACTCAAGTGGCCAGTTTGACGTTGGTTTTTGTGAATATCGGAAGTAAATAAGAACCACTATAAAATTAATATAAACAAAGAATACAAACGGAATATTTTACAAATCATTAACCTCTTTAGTGCTTATGACGTATATATCCGCGAGGCATAGTGCGTA